>NDXB01015085.1:0-47908 GCA_002631895.1 Agapornis roseicollis | reverse complement strand
CGATCTATCCCTATAGGCCCCCTTCAGATACTGGAAGGCTGCTATGAGGTCTCCATGCAGCCTTCTCTTCTCCAGGCTGAACAGCCCCAACTTTCTCAGCCTGTCTTCACACAGGAGGTGCTCCCTTTTTTAACTTAACATTTACAAGAGAATTGTGAAATACTTCCTTCTAATTTACAAGCTTAGAATAAAACAAACCTAAACAACACATCCTTCAGTATATCTCAGTATATCTCCCAGCTTTGCATACTCTGTATCATGGTACCTGAAACAGAAATCAATCAATGTTACCTAGAATTTTCCATGAAGTTCCAAAGAGAAAAAAGAAAGAAAGAAAAAAAAAGAAAGGCAGTGCCTGCAGGAGGTGGCCATTTATACATTAAAAAGTAAAGAAGCTGCAAACACTTGGACTGCGGATTCATGCCTAATATGCATTAAGCGTGTCCATCACAACTACTTTTCACAGCCATTTGGTATTCTGACAGCTTACTCTGAGGTTTGAGATCATTATGATGCCAGCCCCATGCTAGCCTTATGTAATACTGTCTGTGCCCATGGAAGTTTTTTCAGAAATGAAAAACTATCTTTAATCTAAACCATGGTTTTCTTCAGCCACCTAAAAAATCATTTAAATGGGGGGAAAAGGAATTGCTCAATCCAAAGCCCAGTTAATAGAGATGGAATGTCTCCTGGTGCTCACATCTGACCTTAGCGTTTCTCAGGATTTTACTGGTCTCCCTGGTGATAGTTGCTACGAGCACTTTCAGTGTGTGTCATGAGAAATACTTGAAAAGAAATTGTCAGTGCTTTCACACAGCCCTTCTAACCTCAGCTGCACTGACTTCCATCAATGTCGCTACCCCTAAGAAATAAGTTGTAAAAATTTTCCTCATTTTTCTTTTAACTTCCTTGGGAACCCAAGCCTAAGCACTGGACAGGGTTTGCCTCTGCCTGCCACAATGAGCCATTTAAAACCTTCTAAGATGAAAAGACTTTCAAAACGTGCCCTCTGAGAAACGAACTTGAGAAGGTGAAGGTGTCTTGTCCTTGTCAAACACACTGAGATGTGATGTAAACTAAATTAAAGCCATAGGACTATGTTCATTAGCTTCTAACATTGGGCTTTAAGAATCTCACTGTATTTTATGCATCTGAACAATCTGAGTTACAGCTTGTGATGTCACAATAAATCAGACTAGATTCTCTTTTTTACTAATTTAAAAATACCAGCATTTTATGTATTTAAATCATATAAGCCTCCAGCCAACAAAATGCTTCTTTATAAACCTTTGAAGATAAGACCATCTCATTTGATGTTTGTTCCATAATACTGAGGTAGTGAGGTCCTGGTGTCAAAGTAGAGCAGTGTGCCTGCTCATATGTGGCATGTTTTGAGTAGTTAAACCCATTTGAATAGATACGATAGAACCAGATACCACAGTTCAATATAGCCACTCCTCCTGCCTTTTTGTTTCCGTGATACTCCAAAGCAAGTTCAAATTGAATATTTGAAAAGCGCACAAAAACTACACTCATTTTATGCTTCTTAGTGTAGTAATAAAGAAAAATTAGTTGGTTATTAAAAAGAGCCAATAATTCCAACCACAACAAAATTGGTTGGAACATCAGAAACTGCCACAATTTAGAACACAAGAAAGATGAACTTTCAGAGGGCTTGGAAAACACGACTAAGGCCGTCATTTTCAGAAAGCAGCCTGGCAGCAGCAGAAAGGGGTCCAGGTGTATTAGATGTATTAAACATCTGCTTAAAAGCTTTCTGGCAAAATAAAGTCAAAAACTGAATTTTATATTGAATGGCAAAGCTCAAGTTTTCCCTACAAAAACCTGCTTTACACACACGAGATTTTGTACTTTGCTGGAAGAGAGCCTGAAAGAACAAAACACTTCAAGCTGAAAGTATCTTCAGTCAAAAATGGAATTGTAATTCTCAGAGAGATGCAATTCAAGTGCTTTACACTTTCTACTACCATCTAATGGGCAAATTCAATTGGACTACGGACCTTCAAGAAGGGGGTGGAGGGAGGAGAGCTCTTATAATTAGAAAATTCAGCTGATAGGGAGCTTTTGAGGCAAAATACTTCAATTTTACAATTCCCAGAGGAAAACAGAATGGCAACTTGGATGCTTCTTATCACTGACTAAAATACAAGGGAAGATAGTAGTGCCATCCTCAACTACCTACAGGGAAGTCAGATCATGCTATTCTCAGAGGTGTAGAGTAATAGGAGGAGAGCCAGTAGACACAAACTGCTTGACAGGAAAACCTGATAACCTGTAAGAAAGAAGTTTTCTCCATGATGGTGGTCAAACAAGGGAATAGATTGCCTAGAGAGGCACTGAAATCTCCATCCTTGGACATACCCAAAGCTCAAGTGGAAATGGCCCTGGGCCACCTCATCTAAGCAGCTGCTTGGAGCAGGCTGGATTAGATGGCCTCCAGGTGTGCCTTCAACTTAAATTATACCTAAATTCTACACAGGCACTGAAAAGATTATTTGCGTGTTCACCGGCAAAGTGAATGTATATATTCTGCTTCATGTACACCTACCTCTCTACAAGTAACTTTGCTATACAGTTACAGTTAAAGAAAACTTAACAGGACTGAACTCTTCCTTGTGTTGTAGACAGTCCCCTAGACAAGGAAAGATTTTGTTCAAATGAGCAAGATCATATGCTAAACTCATTTGGAAACAAGAAAAATAATTCTCAAAATAAAAATACTCAGTACAGCTGTGCACACAGTTTGCCTGGACTGGAAAGACACCTGGAATTCCCTGAGAGACTACAGAGCTTTGTACAGACAGTGACTGTTAACTACACTTACTTGACACACACCAGAGTGGATTAAAAGCCCTTTCAAATGTTTTTATTATGACAACATCAATAGCCACTGACTGCTATTTGCATTATCTCTTAGAAGTGTCATCCAAATATGTAAGCATGATCCGATCAACCTAAAAACACTCAGGGAAAAAAATCTTTGCCTCCCTTCATCTAACTTCATGTTTGCACAGAAATATAGGCCAGTTTCAGGATACAGGGAGAAAAATTCTTCAGGAATAAAAACGTCAGTGTATTTGTGTTTAAGTGATACATATTCTGAGTTGTACTATCCCAATATATCATCAACATACTGGAAATATCAGCAAAATTGCTTAATGAAGGCTGATTTTTTAAAAGAACAGTTAATAAGGAAGCCCAACAGCTCCCCAGAGATCTATCCTAAGAGGTCTAGAACCAGATCCTTCACATTTCTTTTATAAAGCAACATTTCCAGACAATTTGATGAAATGGTAACAACTACCAAAGAAAAGTCATTCTAAGCAACATATCAAGCAAATGACCTTCCCAAAGTACTGACAGTCTGAGAAAAACTGCTCTCCTTTGAATTGGTGACATTTTTCATAGTACAAGACTTTTGAGCATCCTAAATACTTGCTTTCAACCTTGAACTGAATATTCCCTTTCTGGTAAAGAGTTTAACATAGTAAGCCAGAACTATATCCTATTTGTAGGGCACAGAGGCATCTTTTCAATTGTCAGTCAATAGATCTTCCCACCTTCACAAGACTTAATAAAAGGCTTTTTGAGAAAGAAAAATTCCATCAGCCAGTCATTTTTACCCATGAATGCTTCATGTCCACAGGCTGCAGGAATCAAGGTAATCTATATGAAACTCAGTGTTACAAACACTACAGAAGAATAGAAGAACAGTCATTAACAACTTGGTCTGAAAGCCCATGCAGAAAGTAATTTATCTCTAACAAAGCCAATTTAAGCAAAGAAAAAGTACAGACTGGCTCCTATGTTATTCCAATCTCTGCCTGCTGGCAGCTGAAGAACTTACAAGTTGGCAGCAGCTTCCCAGGTTTGAGACCACCTTTAACACTGGACACTTCCAATGAGGGTTAGTAATCGTTTAATTTCAATTATGCATGCTCTGTACTCACCATCCCCAGGAATAGTATGCTCCAGAATGCCACCACTTCAGTCACTCCTAGTTGTCTTCTCCATGACCTTCATTATTTTGCTGACTTCTGACTTTTGCTGACACAGCTTACCCTTTCCTTCCCAGCCATTTCTTCCCAGGTTATTTGTAATCACCTTTGCAGCAAAGTGGCTGGATACTTCTGATTGTCTTCTATACATTTTTAGTTAGGCTACCTTCTTTCTGAGATGGAGTGACTTCAATCATATTTAATGTTCAAGAAGTTCTGCACCATGGATTTATATCAGACTTTCTGATACATAGCATACTATTGGAAGACTTAAAGAACGCATTAAACCACAGCCATGGTTTAATAGCTTCATCTATCGTTTAATCCATAGTCTATTATGTATTTTACCCTTTCAGCTGTCACCCTTTTAATATGCCTTTGATTGTTTCCTCATTTTTATCTACTCCCTTTCTGGAATATTATAGTGGGAAGTAGGTTTTTTCTTGGAGGCCTTTTCATTTTTAATGAGAAAACTGAATTAAAATAGATTATATTGTCTGTTACATGTCTTCAGCATATGAATTGTGAATGAAGTCTCAGGACAAAATGAGAATTTTTCTTCTGGACTCTTCAACAGAGTCATTTGTACTTGGCCATTATTTCCACATCATACCTTTTGTGACTTCTCCCTTGTGTATGTAGAGGTAACTGAAGCCTCTGGTCATTATTGTTTTCTAACATCACAGCAATCCTCATCCTCCTCTGTATTCTACATCGTTAACTCCACTCTGTGTTAGAAATGCTGGTATATTTCCAGGATCATTTCTATATATATTCACATGCAGTGAGTCACTCATTGATACATTTGGCTCATTAATGCTATCCAGTTTCCTTAAAGCACAAAGCCATGATCCTAACTGTAACTAACTCTTAATTCCGGCGTGGAACCCAGTATTACAACTTCTGGGATAGTCACTGTGAAAGTATCCTGACTGAAATAGAGACACTCCAATCCACCTGTATTTGCTCATAAGGGTTATGATATTTGTACAGAAGCACTTGCAGACTGGGTCTTGCTTTTATCACCTGGTTTTGTGTACTCTGGTTAAATGATACTGTCAGGTAGGAGGGATTTTTGCAGTTTGCTTCTTGATACAACCTGATAATGCTTCAACTTGTTCTCTCCAGAGAACTTTCATATTTTCTACTGTAGAAGAGACATCATCCCAAATGCATATTTGTTTGCATTCATTCATTTTCCAAGTCTTTAGGCTGGGAGAGGACTGGGTAGAGAAGCAAGAGTTACTTGCTCCCAACAGAGGTTCATGCAAATGCAGTTCTGCTGCTTCTAGATCCCATGATGAAGATTTCTGCCTTCTACTGTGACACAGAAGGGACTTCACAGGCTATATCTTGAGACTCAGAAACAGCTCCCTCCTCCCACTTCAAAGGAGAAGGTGAATGATGCAGGCTGTAGACTCCGGGAATAACTTTGGTAAAATGACTACTCCTAAACCAGAGCACTTCTAGAAGAAAGTTTTGCATCTCTTTTAAATAAGAAACTCACCAGAAGCTGCAGTCCTCCCTCAATGTAATTATGACATTCTCTTCTCCAGGGAGCCCACGTGTACTTTTTGACTCCGGACTGCCAAAGATGCTCTGGCACCTGACAGACATCAGCCTTCTGAAGAGGCACAGGGAACACTTCAACTCATGTCATGGCTTCAAAATAACATCAGTCTGACCAGAGAGCTAAATCTGGTAACATCTGTGACCAGCTGTACCAGCTGTTTGTTATTTGTCAGTGTGTGTGCCATTGTATGTACCATTGGCATATCATGTGTGTATCATTGTGTGTGTATCACTGGCAGTAGCAATAAGGACACAGTAGAAATGCAAAGGAAACACAAAGTATTAATGCAAAGTCCTGAAATTCTTATCAGGTACTTTCACAAGAAAGACTTCTTGCTCAGTAGTACAAATTTTCCTATTCTGCATGTGCAGAACACACACATAATGGTGGATACACTTCACCTTGTATTCAACAAAATATTCTCCTCTTTTAATTCTGGCAATATGTCCTTCCTAATCTCTATATGCCAATTCAGGGATGTTTTCTTGTCTTTCATTTGTCATATGTAAGTATCTGCACAAAACACAAATGCAGTTGCTAGTAGACCAATATGATTACTGATGAATCTTTCTGTTTACAGGCAACATGAAACAATCATCACCACTGCAAAGTAAAACCAAAGATTTTATATTTTCAAACTGAAAAGGCCTAAAATGAAATTTAAAATATTTACTGCTGCTTTCCTCTCTGCCTCTTCTATTGAAAAGTGTTTCTTTTCCTTTGCAGGTAATGGTGCTAGTATCCTTTCCTCAGATGCGCATGAGCAGCAAACTGTTCAACAAGCAAGCAGACAAGTCACTGTCAGGCTGGCTTCTTGGGATTCCACCAAAATTTCTTTTGTCTTTGGACAAAAGAAGGCTCAAAAATACAATGAAAGGCAAGCTGAAATAATCTTCAGTATCTACCCTTCAGCATCTTCACAGCAAACATTAAACAGTATTGCACAGTAATGCCATTCTGATACCCAGAAAGGTCAACACATGTCCCACCTTCCCCTTGACAGCCTTTGGACATGCAGACTTCAGGAGGCACCCACATAAATGTCAAGAAAATGCTAATACAATATGATTCTCAAATACACTATTTTCTTTTTAATTGGTTTTCTGGGTTACCACATAGTAAGAGAAGACCTTATGTTTAAAATACCATCCTCATACTAGGTATCTCATTATTTATATACACACACATGTATGTATGTATTTAAATTAGGTGTCAAAAGGAAGTGTGGTTAGTGTTTCTGAGCAACCAAAGTGCCATACAGGGAGCCCATCACATAAATATGCAATTCACTGTTTCATTCCCAACCTACAGATGCAAAACTGTTCTTTGCAACTCATTCATCAACCAGCATTGAAAAAAGGCCAGTGACCAGAGTAATGACCACTGATGTCTGTCTGCTGCAAATTTAGCACATGTGGTAAGCAATATATAGTAGAATTTCCCTCTAAGCAGGCTTCTACACGTGTAGCTTCAGGTATCTCCCTTTTGGTTTTATCAACTCTGGGACCTTATTTGATTGTTGCTAACAGCAAATTATCACCTTAAAACTACTTTTCCTTCCTTAAAAGCAGGTACAGGGCATAATTATCACACTACCTTAATACATAGCTGCAAAACTTTACACTGAAGTCAAACTGTAATGCAAGTAAGAGTATGCCAAGCTGTGCCAGCCAAAGTGCAGAATTGCAGAAGAATTGCCAATTATTAGCCTAGGAGCCATAAATTGAAACACAGGCTGCCTGTGTCCTCTTAGCACAGCTAAGTTTTAGTTAAATGGGAAAAAACACAGCACAAATGCACTACGTGCTTTCTTAGGGACCAGGTAAAACCTGCTACTGGAATTTAGCTGCATTATTATAGAATCATAGAATAGTTAGGGTTGGAAAGGACCTTAAGATCACCAAGCTCCAACCCCCTGCCATGAGCAGGGACACCTCACACTAAACCATGTCACCCAAGGCTCTGTCCAACCTGGCCTTGAACACTGCCAGGGATGGAGCATTCACCACTTCCCTGGGCAACGCATTCCAGTGCCTCACCACCCTCACAGTAAAGAACTTCTTCCTTATATCCAATCTAAACTTCCCATTTAACTTTTAACTCATTATCCCTTGTCCTATCACTGGCAAGTAAAAGACATTGTAGGCTGAGATAAGCAGTAAGCAGCAGACCCACATATAAAGAATTTTAGTTTTGGTTGTGCTGTGTAAATCCATAAGTATTGCTCAGAAGAGGAAATTCACCTGAAGAAGCGTGGTTCCTTTGGGGACCAACAAAATAGGAAGCATGAAAATCATACTGAAAGTAGTAAGAGCCTTGGAGGAGCTGAGAAAACTTTATTCCTCTCAGTGAAGTACTTCTAGGACTTACCCTGAGTTGCCAAACTATTCCTACTGGGCCAACTAGTTCCAACTGGGTTGGAACTAGATGATCTTAAGGTCCTTTCCAACCCTAACTGTTCTATGATTCTATGAACATAACTACAGCCTTGCTCAGACTGAGTGGCATATGCTACTATCCTCACACAGAGCACAACATGAAATATGATACGTAAACCAAAGATGAAGAATACTTCCTTTTGGGTAAAGAGAAACAAGACAGTACTACCTCAACTGTCATATGTGCACTAAGATATACAGTACTTTTAAACTGTCACTTTTAAAACCTGTGATACTTTGTGTTGTGAATAAAAGAGCTTTTTAAAAGCTACATTACTTCTCTGTGCAACTCAAAATGCTTCACAGTGAACTCAAGAAAAAGGACAGAATTCCCTCTTTAACTATCCAGTTCTAGTAATAAGTAGAACACTTGTTCAGACAACTACCCAGGGAGGAGCTGGGGGTTGTGGGAAGAGAGTTAAAAACCCATCGCATTTTGTTTAGAAGTGCCTTTAAACTCTGCCTTATTTAACAGATCATCCAGTTGAGTGGAAATGTTCTGATCTACAAGTTCCATTTGCTCCTGCAAACTGTTTACATACCCATCTGTCTATAGTGACTCCAGGGTACTCTTCTGCTCTTTCAAGATAAATACACAATCAAAACATATGCAAAGTGGCACAGAAGGAAGTCCTCATGTAAAACATACACAAAAATTCCTTAATTATTTGCCTCCTATGATTTTGTTTTGAGTTTAAAATATTTAATCAATTAAATAGGACATACAAGATCCACGTATCCTGTCTGTAACATACAAATGGAAGTCCTGACTTAAGTAAAAACTGAACTGCAATGACATTGTATAGAAACAGCTTATGTGCTATGTTGGCATGTGTAACATGAAAACATGTCAAATGGGAGTGTGCTAGAAAGCAGGTCGAGTCTGTCCGTATAGGTTTCTTGCATATATCATTCATTGGCTCTCATAACACTTGAGGAACTGCAGGAGCAGTCTATGAATACTGTGGGAGAAAATGAAGAAACTCTACCATGCAGAAGCACTACAGGTGTGCCATCAGATGACCTTTTGCCCCTGAAAAACAGCTCCTTAATACAGATGTTGCAAAACTGCTAGAGAGATGGAGAACTATTGCAGCCATAAGAAAACTTACTGCTTGGACAAAATAAATAAAACAGTAAATAGCAAACATAGATGGCATTAAATAATACAAGTCACATCACCAGAGTGGAAGTGAAAACTACTGATGAATTAATCACTCTCCTCTATGAATGCTGTAGGTGGGAAGCAGACTTGCACAGTGTGCACACAGCAACTTGAGTCAGTAAACACACTCTTACCTATAATTCCAGGATGACACCAGACCACAGTTTGGACTAAGGAAGAATAAAAATGCATTAGTGACTTAAAAGCACTGAACCCAAGTCAAGAAGTACCAAGGAGGTTCTAGATTTCCCATCAAGATAGCATAGTCAGGAGGCTGTTTGGTCAGCTAGGCTCTGGAGCAAAGTGAGCTTGCATAGTCCCACTACACAGTGTGACTGTGTCCAGATGACTTGTCATTAAGCACAGGTAGGATATGAGGAAAAGGCACAGATTGCTGGCTCACTCTCTGAAGATCTAAGGCAAACAAGGTGACTGTATTTTAAAACAGGATTAAAAATACATGCACTTTATCCTGTCAACATCAGTTGCATAACCCCAAACTTCCCTGCGGTTATGGCAGGATTTTACCAGTCAAACCCAATGAAGATAATGTTGCAAATTAGCAGAAGATAGAAAAAAAACCCATTGGAATTTTTACTTAAGTATTATAAAATGAAGTTTAACTTAAGGAAAAATAAATAATTTTAACCCTCTTCATATTCAGCAATGTTTTTAGAGGCAAAAATCAACGTGTTGCTCTGTCTTCTGCAAGTTTATCACTAGCTTAATTCATTCTGATGACAGAGAAAAGCATACACCAAAAGACACTGAAGGTGAGATGGAAATTTTAATTGCACAGGTCTTCTAACAATAGTTTAAAAGTGTAATCAGGAGCACGTGTAGGCTTCATTATGTTGAAGGCAAGCAATTCTGCCTTGCCCTCCTCTTGGCATCACAATGTATCCATTAGCAATTGCTGATTTTAGCTTTTAACAGTGACTACAGCCATATCAATTCACGATGCTGACCTCTATTTTTCTGAATGAATTAAGAGGAAGAGAAAAAAACGTGGCTTCCACTAAGCTTCCATTCCAGCACAGGAAATCCTGTGTGGTTAGATACAGTATGTGTCATGCTCAGAGATTTCATTCTACTCCCCTTTAAAAGCCAACCCGAGCAGCATGTCACAGGAAATTCTTCCTTATTTTCAGTAGTTCATAGGACAAGGCTTCTTTGGAAACAAGGTCAGCATGAATAGAGCATTGCTTCCTTATCGCTGCTAAGCAGCTGCAGTGAGGATGCAAGACACAACACTGCACCCTGTCCCTGAATACCTTTTTTCATAAACCTTAAGCATATGCAGCTCAAGCAGTTAGAATTTCCTTTGTGCTTTTTAATTTTGAGATTTTTATATCACACACTTTCCAAAAATATTCCGTTTAAAGATGTACTGAATTAATGTTAAACACCACCTAAAAAAATAAAAATTAAAAAATCCATCTTCAGCTACTGTTAAACAGACAGCACCATGCAGCAAGGTGGAGAAAGAAATTAGTTCTTCCTTGAGTCAGGGTAACGCACGATGAACTTAAAGCATGGAGGTTTGGACACCTCTTTGGAAAGTATGGGGCCCAATTCTAGCCCCTGCTGCAATGTACGGCTTTCAAGGTATTACTGTAAGTCTCTTTCTCTCTGCCACTCCTCAGTTCTATGGAAAGCTCCAGCACTAATTAGTCTTTAACTTAATAAGCACCTTATGAAGGAATTATACATTTAAAGACTGAAAAAGCAAATTCCAGTTCTTCCTGATATAAACCACTCAGAAATAATTCGGTCTTCCCTAAGCTTTGTACCAGAACACAAAGTAACTAAATGACAACAGCAACCCAATCCAGCGAGACTGCTACCAAGTACACTGATGAATAAGGTGTTGCTAATTTCCCTTGGAAGAATGCCTTGAAAGGTTTACACTGATAATAACAGCAGTACCTGAAATATTTGCATTTATTTTTGGCGTATTTTGGAAAGGAAGTCAAGGGATGAAGGGAAAGGAGCTCTAAAGTAGCATCAATTCATCACACAGAACTATTTAACTGGTAACCAACAGCAAATGCCCTGAAAACACAGGAAGGCTCATAAAATTAAGATGCTTGACACCTCACAGGCAGACAGGCACAGAGTGGGCAAGATCCAGTCACCTCAGAAAGACTAACACATCAACTTAGTGCTTTTGGCAGGCGAGATGCAGGGGCAGTGCACTTGCTCTCACAGTGCAGACTGATCAAGAATTTAGGTGGAAGAGTTCAGAGGCCAAAAGGGTACCAAACAGCCACCTTTGAGAAATGGGATGCAAAATGGGTGAACACAAAAGCAAGCAAGCATCCCAGAGCAGTGAAAAATGGTCATAACAATTAAAACACACTACAGTTTGAGGCATACAGCAGTGCAGTGACGGCATGGCATTTCAATCCCATTTGAGTTGAGCAGCAGCACAAGTATTTTGCAGTAGATGTACATACACAGCCTATTATTAACGGGTTTGTCTTCCTAGTTTTCTGCTGCACAGCTCCCTAGAAGTAGTTCATGAACTCCCAAGTGTTCTCACACTGAAAGCTCTAATGTAGCAACAGCCCCAAGCTGATGAATTCTTGGATCCTGTATCCTCCTGCCAGGCTGGAACGCTAAAACATCCCTCAGGCTCCTAGAGAGTATGAAAAGGGTCTGGGTGAATGCAGTTACCCAGGGTAGAATCTCTCCTTCAGAAAAAAAGCCATAATGCAGGATAGGTTACTAGAAATAGGTATTGTGAAGGAAATGATGATGTTAATAACCAGCCTACAGAACATTTGCCAGACATTTTAATTCTGTCATAGAACATGGTATCTCTTGAAAGGTGATGGGAGATGCTTTCAGCTGTACCATCAGGTAAGGCAAAAAATCCTATACTGTTCTGGGTTTTGTGAACATCCAGAAGCCATTTTACAATTTGCAATGAAGTTACAGTAGTTTGCTCTGTGTGGAATTGCAAAGTTGTTTTTACAAGTATCTTCTAAAAGAAGTGGCATAGGATAAGAAAGTATCATTTTAAACCACTAGAATAGTAAGGAAATGCATACAGAATCACTTTGGACATTTAAGCATGTAATTGTCAAAATATGCCTATGACACTGGGATGTCGATGTTAATTTTGCAATGTGAGCAGCAAGTGCAGTGTGCATAGTAACTCCTCACAAATGACAAACATTTCCCTTCCTTCCATCCAAACCTTGTGCCTGCCCATTTTTTCAGGATGCTGCTGTTACCTGAAAGCTCAAACCTCAATAGAATTTATGCAGCCAGCACATTTTATTTAATAACTAAACTCCTCTGGGATAACTAATAGCATAGATTTTCCCTTACTTGTAAAGTAAATCTAATCCCAAAAATCCCCAAACCAACACCACACAAACTACCCCTTAGATCTTTTAACTGGTTTTGAATTTACTGTTCTATCTGACAGCCATATCTGAAACCAGACAAAGAAGGTACAATTGGTCTAAACAGATCAGGTACTACTCCCTAAGGAGAGCATACTATACTCAAAAGTTTTTACTTTATTGATCCTTAGAAATTTCAGCCCATGGGCAATACCAGAAAGCAATATCTTAAAAAGAAACTTAGTGAGTACTTGTTCTGTTGGTACAACCCACTGATGTGTCAGTAAGATCTTCTGCTTGACTCTAGCGCACTTGACAGGGATTGATTTCTTTCTGGACGTGGAGTTAAACTGAAGCCGAAACGTGGAGCTGAAGTGGTATTTCTGTTCTGACAGTAACGATGGAAAACCTGAAGCAGTTCTTTCTCAGTATTACTTAAACCAGAAATTAAGTGCCCGACCGGTTCACTGATGGGTTGTCTATCCGTAAGTGGTAGGCTCCCAGAACACAGAAACAATGGAGTCAGAAGAGCCTTCCACACATCAGGTAGGTGCAGGATGATCCTGGCACAGGCATTGCTGAAAGCAGCTATGGCTGTCCCTAGTGCTTGCCCAGGCCAGTTACTTCTGGCAATGGAGAAACCAGGCTTTGGTCATGTCACCAGAGTGTCAGCCCCAGTACCTTGGAGCTCTGCAGTCCATGGCTTCCAGAGGCTGACTGGTTTTGCACAAGGCTTCCAAATTGTGAATTCTGTACTGCTCGGCTCAGCTACATTTAGTGCTCAGTCTACCAGGACCTGTTACATCAGAAACAATGGGGAAAGGCTTCTGCCTGAAATACACACAGCATAAACCACACTGACATCATGCTAAACACAGGCTAGCTATGAGAAAGGAAAACACAAGCACAGAAGCTACCCCCAGACAGGACACAGCTTCCAGGAAGTCACTACTGACAAATTCTAGTAATTTACATCATGTTTGCTTAGGGATTATTTGCATGTAGTAAAGCAGAAATGGGAAAATAATCCCAGAGCTGAGCTCACACAAGGCAGCAGAAGGCATGGCCTTAGAAGCAAGGGGGCATTGACTAAAAAAAGACTAGCTTGCACAAATGACTCAGCTTTAGGTCAGTGTCAAATTCCTTTCAGTTTCTTCAGAATCATAAAAATCATCAATATTCATGTCTTTCCTAGCAAAAGCCTCATTCTTTAGATTCTCTTGTTAACAGAATAATCCAGGCAGAAGAAAGTTGGAAGTTTCTTTCTGGAACACTGAGACCAATCCCTCTGCAAATTATTTTCATCTTATGGGAAAAATATTACTCTTTTTCAGTTCTATCTTTACCACACAAGTATTTAATTCTGGTGACTGCAAGCCAAAGTACTTTAGGAGGTTCATTACCTCTACATTACATGTAGAAATATACTCCTCTGTAACTTATACCTGTCTAGCCAAGACATTACATGTACCAAGAGACTCCCGATCAGAAGAACAGACAGACATTCATGCAGAGTGCTATGAAATTCCTGAGGCATGGGGCCACTCAGAAATTATGGAAGGCCTTTGGGAGCTGAACAGTTCCACTACAGCACAGGAGGCTAACCAATGGACAGCTTCAGTAGGATGAGGGTGGCAAAAGAATAAACCAGTGAAAAAATGCACACATTAATTATTAAGGTATGAATTCTAAACATTATGTGGTGAATAATTCAACTAGTCTCTATAAAGGCTTGATATTTCCCATCCAGGAACAAGCATCCATTTCATCACTGCAGTCACTCGAATTTTAAGGCTTCCCTTGCCAGTGGTAAACTGATCTGTCAAAGGCCACAAAGGATCGCATACAACAGGAATCAGCTTTATTGCTTTTTATTGTTCTTTCAGGCAAGAACTATTTTAATCTCACCAGAACCTTTGCCAGGCTGCTAACAAACAGGCAGGTCATTTGTGCAGGGGCTTTAACCCCAGCACACCAAAAAAGGAGAAAAAGAGTAGGTAACACTTGGAAAAAGCTGTTCTGTTTAAAGATAAAACAAAACAAAAAGCACATTCACATTGACACTAAAGAAGATTTGGAAGATTTACTTACTACCTCTAACACCTTACATTTCATTGCGTGAAATTGGTATGTGGTTATCCAAGTTACATAACTCCAGGAGACAACTTGCCAAGCTCCTTCAATCCATGTAAGGACACTTTAACTTTGTAGATTAAACACAGAAAAAATAGCAGTTAATGCCCCCAATGTTTTTAACAGTATACAGCCAAAGAGACTTTCCTCTAATGGAATTACGAAACAGAAGCATGCCTTGTTAAGCACGTTAACAGGCTTGCATTTACTGCTGTCATGATTGGATCTCCCAGTACAGCCATCATCCACATAATCAATGAAAATAGCTTATAAAATGCCACCCTGGTATTAGTCAGACAGAGTTATTCACCCAAAGAAAGATCTCTTAAGTTTAGGAATAGGAGTAGCATTTTTCAGCATGGAAACTGGTTTGTCAACAGGCATTCTTCTTCACAAAACCTCTGACAATGCCAGTTCAGAGCAACAGTAGCCTCATTTACTGACGGGAAAAAAGGCGTCCCTTTGTATCATCAGTTTTGTGCCCTTTCAATAGCAGCTCTGGTGGTAGACTGGTGTGGACAATCGCAGTGACCATCTGTGACTACTAGACAGTTAGCTGCAAGACTAACTTGGGTTCAACATTGCCACACCTTGCCCTGCTGAGCCTTTCATACAGCTTTGAAAAACTCAATGCAAATGGATACATTCAAAGCTGAATAAAAAGAGGTCTCAACAGGCTTGACCCTAAACCTAAACAATGGAACTGTAATGCTGGCACCATTGTAGCAACACGACAGATGTAGGTCGTGCTAGCTTTCATCTGTAGCTGTGACTGATGGCTTGCAATTTGCTGACAAGATGTATAAAGTTTCCATTTCGTTTGATTTGTAGGCATGAATTTCAAGAGTTCAATTAAGATGGCAGATATACTTTTGTTGTTGTTGTTGTTCACAGAGAGAATTCTTGCAATGACTATAGTTAGCTTATACCACTGACCTAGGGACATTCTTGCCCTAAATCTACTCTGCAGCACTTACTCTAGAATTATTCAGTATCAGATAGGTTTAAAATTGTTATGGAGGAATATCACTCTTTAACCAGAGACATTAATTCACAAAATCTTTAGTATCAATCCAGACTTTAATAACTGTATACTAGTATTTTCCCGCTTGCTTTAATTATGGAGTCTAAGCTGTATTAAATTTAGTTAATTAGCTATAAATCTATTCATCACAAACACACGTTTGTGTGATGCTGGTGCATCATTACCATGTGTTCCATCCTATGTGGATTAAGGCACAGATTCTAAATTTGAGCTAGGGAAAAACAAACAAACAAATAATATCTCCTAACCTACACAGATGACCTGACAAGTAGTCATGGGGAATTTTACAAGCAACGCATTTCTCTCTGTTCTTCCTGAACAGAGCAGTTTCAGGAATTACTCAACAGGAGCAGGGCCAGTTTGTGTTTGAGCAGTCCTAGTATGACAAAATGTCTCCAGAAGAGCAACACAAAAAAGCTATCAAGACATGACAGCAATCAGTTCCTACAATACCCTGAATTTGTAGGCCACCCCCTTTTATCTGTACCGCCTTGGGTATCTGGACCTCAGGAGAACAGACTTTGGGCTGTTCAGGGACCTATTACCAGCCCATGGGATACTGTCCTGGAGAGAAGAGGGTCTAGGACAGCTAGTTGGTTTTGAAGGATCACCTTCTTCAGGCTCAAGAATGGGGCTGCACTAGGAAAATGCTGCCAGCAGGTCAAAGGAAGTGATTGTTTTGTCTCTACAACACTGCTGAGATTTCATCTGCAGTGCTGTGTCCAGTTCTGGGCTACCCAGTACAATGGGCATACTAGTGAGTCCAGCAAAGGGCCACAGAGATCATCAAAGCACCAGAGCATCTGAAATATAGGGAGAAGCCAAGAGAGTTAGGATTGTTCATCCTGAAGAAGACTCAAAGAGGACCTTAATGTTTAAAAACATCTAATGGGTGAGAGGGGAGAGGAAGAAGGAAGACGGAAGACAGGCTCTTCTCAGTGATGCCCAGCACAAGGACAAGAGGCAGTGGGCCCTAATTGATATGCAGGAAAAAGAGATCTTTTTAAATATCTGCTGTCAAATTATTAGTGTCTCCCTTATGTGAGGTTACCATACTGATCCTTGTGACAAACAAGAACCAGTCATGATCAAGTCGGGCAACAGGAAGAACCATTTAGTAGCACATTCTATAAATGCAACACAATGTCCCTGCCTCTCCTTCCTGGTAAAGAATCCCACATGCCAGCAGAGGCTGCTTCAGAGGGAGGAAAGACAATAGTTTTATTCTGCAAATTAATTACTCATATGGGATGCAGCAAAGTGGACTCAAGATGTGGGTCAGGGCAAGAGATTTAAACAAGTTCCAAGAGTACTGTTGCTGTGAAGTATCCTTTGCACCTCCACAAGAAAGATGCAGTGTTCTGCACTTAAATGGAGTTTAATGATCATGAATAAAACTGGAGTGTTATGTTTCTAGAACTGTCCACAAAATAAAATTTTGACCAATGAAGATTACATCAATCAGTACATCAACGGAGATTACATCTCCAAAAGCCTGACCAAAAGCCCAGTAAGTCAATAGTAGCTTTCTTCTGAATTTAGTGAGTTTTGATTAGGTCCTTTAAAGAGGCATGATGGATTTTGCTTTGGAAAGCACTCTCTTGATAGGCAAGAGCAGGAGGATGTAAAACACCCGAAGAGTATAGGTAAATAGGGAAATGGGCAGTCGTGTGCCATGCCCTAGAGCTTTTCAACCCAAACAAGGAGTAGAATCAATTGTTTCCCAGACAACAGCAGTCTTTTATCATTGTTGGATTCGGCATTTAAACTGCAGAAGACAGGCATAGGACAGATAGCCAAAGCTTCATCACAACAACCATCTTTTTGAGGTGTTCCCTTAAGAAAAAAATCATTTAAGACAAGAGATTATTTCACTGTCTCATCACACATATTAAGCCAGCAAAAACTAGATAAACCAGTACAAAAGAAAACCAGCTTTAACTCTGCTAGGCTTCCTCTTACCAGTGGCTGTTGGGAAGAGGAGACTGTATTTTGTGGTTTTGTCAAAGGCAAATTAAGAAACCCTTGAAGCTAGTACACATTATTCCTTAAAGGTCCCAGTTTTACAATTTATTGCACACTTTCAATTTGCTGAGGCTGTGCAGGAGGTTACTGACTTCAGGAGCTTGGCAACACAGAGCAATGTACACCCCAAAACAGACCACAAAAGATCTCTGTCATTCTTCATGTTTAAAGGAAATACCACGTTTTATTTAGATCACACAAATTGAAGTACAAAGATGAGTAAAGAAAGAATGCCATTACAATACGCGTATAGACTGAAGCCCAAAATATAACAGTATAAGCATTGCTATTAATTTTACATTGCAATAAAGGTATTTCCTGTATGAAAAATTAAACTGAGCGAGAAAACCCCAAACCAAACCACTGAGTAAGTTGAAAAATATGTCCTTAAAATATCTTGACTCAGATGCTCAAGGATGTGGAGAAGGGGAATCTTATTTTAAGAGCTTCCCAAGTAAAAATTACTGCTTTATTGTAAACTCAGCACTTAACTTTGTAAACAGATGTGCTTCTTCCAAACTTCCCCCACCCCATCCATTGTTTTACTTATTTATCTGATTTAATGCAAGTTTCTCTTACACAAAGCAAAAAAGAACGCAATTGCAACTCATCCTAATTAAAGGTTTCCTTGTTCTATTAAGGACCTTACTTGACTGTTCAATACTATTGCCCAGAAGAACAATACATATTTAAATCCCTAATCCCCACAAGGGAAGAGAGTCCTTTGGAGCTCAGCAGTCACTATAACAAACTGGCTTGGGGACAAAAAACTATAAAAAAATAAGTTCAAACTTTCCTCCTGACTCCAACACTCCACACCCTGTACCCACCTATCTTTACATGTCTAACATTTTGTACGCTTATGGTCATGTGCAGCTGCCTCCTGCACCAGCTCATGAGGTCTGAACTGTGGAGAGGGTGGAAGTAGGGACCATTAAAAGACAAACATTGTTATTCAGAATTAGGTATTGTGTCAGAACACACCACAGGACTTGGCACAACCTCCCATGAGACTTTTGCAAACAAAAGGGTTCTCCAACAACCAGCTGCATTTCCCAGCCAGTTGTAGTCAGTGGCAAGACACACAGGACAGCAGCTTTTAGACAAGCTACAGATTTTGCAATTAAGAGTGACCAACAACCTCATCCCACTCAGCTTTCTTCTGGCAACCTGCAGACACATGTCTGTAGCTGAGCTGTTTTATCCTGCAGAATGGATAATGAAGCACAATACCAAGAACACCTATAAATTCCATAGGTAGAAGTGGCTGATCACAACAGTGTCAAACCTCTGAACATCTGGTTAGAATTTTGCAGATGCCTGTTGAAATGGTAGCATTCAGTTTTGTTTGTGGGCAGAATATAATCCAAGAGGATCCCAAAGGAAATACCTTACAGCTCCTCATTTATCTCTTGACCACTTGCATTACCTTCCCACACATTCCAAGTACACCCACAACACAGGCAAGCGTGCATCAGTGATGTGACAGCATCTGCAACTAGCCTCCAGCCATATAATGAGGTGCACACATACCCTAATTATGTGACATGCATTTCAGCTCACAAGACAACAATATATCTAGTCATAACAGAAAGAGAGCATGTGGAAGCCAGAGGGGAGAAAAGCAAGATCTTGGCATTCCATCCCTCCAAAGAAAGAGAAGAATAATCTCTGAAATAACAACTTGGCCTACAGCTTGCCCCAAAATCCTAGCAGGAGCATCTCTCTGCATGGAGTTAATTCTGATAGACTGGGTCTGGTCAATGGTCCACAGGCTGGCTGTCTTTGTTCAAGACTACAGAGTGTCATCAGTATAGATTTGGAGACTTGCAGCAAAAAACAAAAATCACTACTTTCTGGTTAGTGCTCAGTATTTTGTACACACATGATGCTCAGCATCACTATCCCATCACCAAAATACTTTTCCCATTACAATGTTCAGGGAAATAGCACACCACATCTGTAAAGCAATTCAGGAAACTTTTTTGAAATATGAACTCAAAGCTTTTTAATATTAATACAACCTCTGTCCTTGAGGCAAAAGTCATTCTCCTTGTTCAGTCGTCTTTGGAACCTTCATTCTATCAATACTGCAATTTCACAGCTAAACATATTAATAGGGTCATAAATATTCAGCTTATGTAATAAAGACAGTGAAAGCAGACGATAAAGTGCTGTTAACATTCATTTACAGCAGCTGGGAAGGCCCTGCCAAATGCTGCTTTACATAACAGGTCATGACGCTCTGATTGCATTAAGCTTTCTGATCACTCTTGCTTTATCTGCTATGATTTGGAGCACAATATGAGACAGCACAGACTAACCAATGGATTTAGAAGCCCTTTCAAGCACACCAACATTCCGAAGGTTTAAAAGATTAAAATATCAAAAAAAGCCTCGTGGTAACTGCGTTTGTGCTTTTGCATTTTATAGTGCAGAGGTGAAAGTGACATTCACATCGTTTATCTCCTTTAGCTCCACAATTCTGTGCCTCCAACAAAATTTAAAAGTGAGTTTACCGCACCATACTTGAGTTAAACTATATGCAAAAAAGGGAAACAACAGTAAACTGAACACATCTCCACTACAGTTTTCAATGAGGCATCTTGAGCACTACTGAAACATTTTGTAAAGTGTGCATAATCCTGTCCACAACCAACAGTAGTTTGATCTCGAGAGTTGCATCTGAATGAAGTGACAGCTCTTGCTTTGCTTCAGTATACTCTGCATTACATTTCCCTTGTGTCAGAACAGCCTCTGCTACGCTTAAAAAGTCAGAATTCCCAAAGCATGGGTCAGATTGTACAAGCTCTCAGGCAAGCATCAGCTACGCATGTGGACTGCAGGACTAGGTCATAATGTTTTACTGTAAAAAACGATGACTAACAGTTTGATTCATTCATTTTGCATATTTCCATGCCAAAATTAAGCCCAATCCTGCAGATATTTATGGAGATTAGTAGCCCTAGGAAGGTTAAGAGCTCTGGTGAGGTCAACAAATTCATGTGTGTAAAGTAAACAAGGCTGCGCATAACAGGACACACACGGCAGCTACTATTCTGCTTGTAAAAGCAGTATCACTTCATTCATGCCTCCAGCCCTGCATTAGTTAGCAACTATTCAGAGCACTGAATATATAACAAAGCCTAATGCTTTAACTGACTGAAATTTTACAGCAGTAGGTCTCAAGGTTTTCCTGTAGCCAAGGCTCATTACAGAGAATTGACATGCCTACAGACAACTGAGGAGTTTCAGCAGCACTTAACAGCTCTGGCTGCATCCATCCCTATGGGGCACTGCTTCAGCAAGGCCCACCTCACTGCTTGCAAAACCACAAACTAAAGCAAAGGGGACCTGACTAACTACCAGATGTTAGCAAAAAACTGAGGCATTACAGGAAAAAAGAAATTCACAAAGGGATACACCAGTAGTCTGCATCAAATTAAAAGGAACTTGGGTTTTTGATTTGAGAGGGCTATCTTCAGTCAACTTCTGGGGATTCTTGTCAGTGCATTCCATCACCTGAGATTAAGATCTCACTTCACTTTAAATTAAGTGCTCTTGCCAAAGTTAGAGCAGAGTTTTGTATCGGGCTTGGAGGAAAGAACAAAAGCGGGGTTTTTTTCTGTAAGTTCACTCTATTTGCACACAACCCACAGCATAAGCATGTCTTCCCAAAATCAGAGACTCCTGAGATGCGATTCAAAGGGGTAAGTCCAAGGTTATAAACACACTGCAATAGGAACAGTGACCCACATGATCCTAACAACAGGTCTGAACCCTCACTGCACAATGCAGTGTAACCTAAAAAACTCTTTCAGAGCATCTTGTAAATAGACCTACACACAAGGCAAAGGTTCTCCAACTAGAGGTAGTTATAGGAAATCCCATGATCTCCCATTCTACTGATATCTTATGAGCTGAGTAAAAGAGTAATGATGAAGTAAAACAGTGATGTTTTCTAAAACAACAAAAAAGTATTTGCAGTTAAATTTTTACTTTCAAATATCCTAACATGAGCAATGCTAAGGAAAAACAAAGCCATATAATGTAAACAGTCTGTGCTCTGCAAGTCAGATTTTACAACTGTGAAGACAAAAGACTACATGTAAATACTTAGGGAACTGACATTTCTAGTAAATCTTCACATATATTCCATCTCCTTATTTACAGTGTTGTTAATAAGCTTATAAGCATCCTCTTATCCAGTAGGAACTGCTAGTGATCCAGGATGCAATAGCTATTCACTTAACTAAAATTCAATTTAAAACATTCATATTCATTCAAATTAAAACAACAAACAAACAAACAAACAAAAAGTAATCAAATGAGTAGCCAGATGAATTACTGGGTAACCAAGTGGAATGCAGAACAGAACTAAGAACAAATTGTTCTTGCCAACACAAAATACATCCGTGCACAAATTCAGAAATGTACCTGAAGAGTCTTCTTAAACCCCCTTTTTAAATCAAGTTGAAAAGGATATGAACATTTTCATCATTTCCATCATCTTGCCTGATTCTGAGCTACAATACTTTGCACACAACTGTTCAAATCACTTTACCACATGCAGCTGAAGTAGTATAAGTAAAGAATATGCATGTTAATATACCCAAGTAAGCCCAGTATCTGTAAGTACCTTGGCTTCTTGAGTACTGTCTGCTGCTCTGTAAAACAGTTCTTCAAGGAAATAACCTGATCAACTGCCATGTTAGGTTTCCTTCTTCTTACAGCTATATTAATACACTGTAATCATTCCCCTCTAGTCACTAAACCCCCAAACATTCACTGTTATTTAACTAACAACTACAGGCTTGCTCAGTAATATTTGCAGACCCACTCTCTTTCTTTCCTCCTTAAACATCAGTTGGGTGATTTTCCCACCCTCAAAAAACAGAAAACCAAACCCCCAAACCTCAGTCCTGCTCTACACAGATATGAAATAAGTCAGGAATATTTGCAGACAAAGATTCTGGTGGCTACAATGAAAGCTGTTTGTGAATCTGCAATCTGGCAACTGGGGAGTAGAACTGCCATGGGATAGAGGCCCGAATGTGCTCTATGAAGCGAGTGCTGCTGCAGAAAGAGTCACCGGAGCAAAGGTTTGTGCAAATGAACATTCATTGGTGAATCTTTCAAATAACTCTGAGCAAACTTCTTTTTTTCTTAGCTTTTTCTGCAAAATTAGAGACAATCTGCCAAAAATTGCCTTAAACGCTGGTGCAGTGTTAAGATTAAAAAAAACAATTCAAGATTAAAAAACCCAATTCAAAGTAAAGGGTTGGGTTTTTTCCTTGTATACCGTATGACCATGTGCAATGAATAAATAAGGTATCCTCCGAATACTTCTCCCTCCAGATTAATGTAAGTATTCTTAATTTAGAATGGTCACAAATATACCTCAATCCCACAGCCCTCCCCCTTCTCATTTCTTTCAAAGAGAAGTAGAGCAGAAACACATACTTGCTGCAATACATAGTGAGAACCATATCTCTCAGGTGACTGCTCTAACTACCCGCCAATGGATTCATAATCACTCTGTAAATAATTAAATATTCATTAAATCCGGGAAAAAGCAGGAGAGCTTTGACAAAGAAGGAAACAGGGAGTCTTATCCCAGAATACTCTATTCCCTAGTTCTCAGGGCAATCGTTTGAAAGGTGGGAGAGCTGGATTAAAGACTCCAGTTTTAAGAAGATAAAAGTAGAAAGGTGTGAAACCAGACTCCTCATGCAAATGATCTGATCACTAGGAAGGATGCACTGATCAGATTCCCAATGCTGCAATTACACGCATATTTCCACATGGCTCAGCAAAAGAAGCTAACGTTTTCAGATCTTCTCTGGTGGCAACTTAGATGACATCAGCATGGATGGGGCCAACACTTATCTGTTGCCTCTGCCAGATGAAGACAAGGCAAATTCTGGTCTATAAATAAGGAAACTATGTTAGTGAGATGCTGAGTTTCAAATTATAACTCTTGCCAACAGACTGCAGAATAAACATGCAGGCCAGTATATACAGTCACATAAACATACCCACAGACACCTCTGAAGTGAGACTACAGCCAAAGAGAACCTAAACATGGCATCTGAAAGGCAAACACAGGAGTTAAGAGTTCTTTTATGGACTTAATCCCATAGAATGTTTTTCACTCTAAGCCTCTTTGAGCCCATATGGAAGAGTGTGAAAACTGCTGGTGTAGTCTGAGAGCAGAAACCTCCCCATTCCATCCAGCAACCACCACAGAATGACACAGAGGTACACTGGACAATGTGGAGGGCCACCAACAAGACAGGTGCTTGGCATCTCCTTCCACAGTCCCCCTGCCAACCCACCCCTCTCATCAGTAACCCACTACTTTATTAGTCAGGGTGGTGTGCACTGGAGGAATTACACATTGGCTCTTTGCTTTTTCATTTATCTTGTCTTTTTGATATATAAAAGGTTTTCTTGCATTATCAAACCACTATTAGGGACTGTCCACAAAGGTTCCCAACAGATGCTCGAATAGTCAGGCAAAAGCTGCTAAGCAAATTTTATGCCTATTAGCCACTTGGCTTTTGGTAGTTAGAGTTATCCTTGCTCGTCCACCAGCCTCTCAGTACTGCATGCCCCACTGCAGTCTACTGCAACATACATATACTTCACCAGACTTTCTTACAAACGTAAAAGCAGTCTCTACAGGAAAAGGTGATCCAGTTTGCCATATGTAGGTACAGTCAGCCAGAGCCACACAATTCCATATTTGCTTCCATTTGTTCTGTCATGGTAGCAGGTAGAAGCAGTGCTGCAGCCCTGCTCAAATACAGCCAATTCTTGTCCACAGTTTTGCCATTAACATTTTTGTGTTTTTCTTTGCTTAAAATACCAGAGACATCTCCACAAGACCAGATACCATGCCTCCTTCAGATGACTTTATTCAGAATAGTTACCATAATAATGCATTAAAACCTTGTCAGAAGACACGTGAAGCAGGAAGAAGTCTCAAAGGAGGATTGGAGGAAAAACAATAAACCCCCAACAATCACACCGCATAACCTCTCAGGCCTAGCAGAAATCTGAAAAATGAACATTTTATGCCATACTCCCATTTTATAGGTTCTAGCTTAAACAAGTTTGTTGATAGAGAACTGTCTGTCTAGACTCCAGCGAAGGTCAGTAACTCAGTTAGGTAAAATGTACAGGACAGTTAGAGATGCTCCTGGCTGTTTGTTTCTCAATAATACCATATGGTCAAGTTTGTGAAGAGTAGTGTGTTCTACGAACCCACATGTAAAGCTAAGGACAACAGCAGGAATACTGCTTAAGCAGCATGGGATTTGACCCACAACTACAATATCATGGCATCAGAAGTGGCTGGCAATTAAAGGATTACAATACAGTTCATGATAATCCGATGAGCTCAGCTGCAGATGCACACAGATGGCTCACAGCAGGCTGCTGGGGAAGACATGAAACTGGGTGTGCACAAGCACTAGGTGCTGCCAGGCTCCTTCACAGCACCTTTGAGGAGAGGAGCACCTAGCAGGTGGGGACATGCTACCAGTACGGGGCTCATCTCTTCTGCACAGAGGACCTTCTCCTGCTTTGCACGTGGCTGACACTTCAGTGCAATGATATCTGAGGAGATACTGCTTTTGTTTTATTTTCAGACATAACATTAAGAATCTCACTAACTTTATGCAGTTACTTGGAAATTACATGAGAGCACAAATACATGAAGGCAGCCTTAAAGAAAGGCACATAATGCACACAACCCTATTACTTTAGGTCTTAACCTCAAGTACTCTGTTGGGCAGCAAAGACAGCATAATTGTCAAGCTCTTAAATCAGGTTCCTCACCTAAATCAAGTTCTTAAACACACCAGCTATTTATTTGCAATAAAAACCAAACAAGCTACCTTTCCATTACACAGGTGGCTCTTCATGAAGCTGGTATTATTTATGCCAAGAATGCAGAGATGTCAATTTGCACAAGGGACCTATGAACAGAAGTTTATATACTTTCATTTCTAGTAATCATCAAATTAATGCTTTGCAAGAGGAAGAGCGTGCTGTGCCATCTGAACACAACAACTTTGGTGTGTTAAGTACCCTATAATAAGGGCGAGAACTCTTTTTCTTTTTAGTATATCTTTTGATATACTTTGACATATCTTTTGATTATCTATCTTGACATATCTTTTGATTTTTGCATAAATACTGCCAAGCAGTAAAAGTAACCTTGTGCCTATCAACTTAGTTACAGCATGTTTTGGTACAGAGGCTTGTATTGCAGTGTATCTAGGAAGCAAGAACAATGACTAGTGGCACTAGACAGCTGTCTGATGCAGCGCCCTGAACTACCATGAACTACCCTTTCAAGGAAAGGGACTGTGTGGATGATCAAGTCCAGTCTCCTGTTACCACACGCAATCCTATCTTATAATCTTTTCTATACTGGACAGTTGGCATCTTCAAAAAAAGAAAAAAGCAAAAAACAGTAATGAGAAAAGGCTAAAATTTGGGGTTTTGTTTTGGTTTGTTGTTGTTATTTTTTTCCCCGGCAGAAAACACAGAATAATAGACCTTTTTCAATAATAACAACAACAACTCAACAGGGACTTACAATCCATTCAATTTCTCTATTACTTTCTAAAACAGTAACTTAACTGTTGAGTTGGAAAATTTCAGTTCAAATGCATGCTCACATTGGTACTGAATGAACACTTACTTTATCTTGCCTCTGACCTAGCACTTCAGATTGTTTACCCTCTCCTGTTAAAAAAAGAGTCAGAGGGGAAAAGCAGAGAACAGCAAGGCTTGAAAGACGACAGGTTGTTAAAAGAACAGAGCCATACAAGAACTATCACTGAAACTTATTAGACTTCTGCTGTGCTATGTACTTTGTAAACATGAGCAGATTCCTCTGATCTTCATGAAGCAGATATTCTGGAACTGGCTAGAACAGTAAAGAGTGGTTTCTTTTACCTTATGAAAGAATGTACACTGGAAAGTGAAAGGGGATCAGCACATCTCCTTATTTAGTTTAACACACAGCCAGAGCAAAGCCATGCATCACTCCTCATACCTTGGAAGAAACAAGTCAAAGCAGCATTTTGAAGGCTCCCAACACAAGACAGCACCAACACACTGCTAGCAGATCCTACACGTGAAGTAATTCAGATGAGTAAGCACTGAGTCAGTTAAGGAGTCTGGACAATCCATTTACACGAATCTGAAGTAGTCAGTTATATTTCCCACAACAGCTAATTATGTAAAGGGTCACAATCATTACTTCCTGAAAGTCATCATTCAGTAAGCCAACTGCATTTGCTTTTTATTCCCAATAAAATTAACAAGAAATACTATACCGTAAGTGCTTTAATTACATTTTTTGTAACTTCTGTTTCACAATAAAAAATGATTTTATGTCTACTGTATTGAGAATGCTTTGGTTAATATGCTAATACAGCTCTCTTGCCTGCTTGTCAGCACTTCTACATATGTTATGGGAAGTCTCAGGAGGTTGCAACTGAAACTCAAACATGTTTTATTGGTCAATAATACATAACAAAGTTAACAGGGGTATTCTAACTGATGAATCCATAATCAGACTTCTAAGCAAGTTCATAGCATCACAGAATGGTTTGAGTTGGAAAGGACGTTAAGATCATCTAGTTCCAATCCTGCTGCCACAGACAGGACCATTACCTCATGCTCTTTTCCCTTCTTGCCACTCTGCAATTTAAAGCAACCCTCCCAGATGCTATGATCAAGGTAAATGAAGATCAAGTACCAATGTACCTTTGGAGGGATGTCATTAAAACCAGAATGGTTAACTGGGCAGTTAGAAGTTAATGACATAGGTCATCCTTAACTCATTTCAGAGGTATGATTATTACAGAACCATATCATAAGTCATAAGCTTTCTCCACAACATTTTCTAAGGGCATTTAGTGGTTTTGCTGATGCCTGTTTCCTACACTGATGTAGGAGGCTGGCTCCTTTTCTTGACAAAATGTTTCAAGTAAAAGACTATGAAGAGCACCTTCTTTTCCTACCTGCAACATCTACCACATTAATATGCACCTAAACTGGTGCACTGTGGGATTATTTTATTGTGCCAACCATAAACTGTTTTCTCCTTCTAGAGAAGACAAACTATTCATTATAGTGTTTGCACTCACTGACTAGCCATGAGCAATACAGTAATGACCATGGCCATGCCCCTATACAATCCACTTCTTGGAAACAGAATGTTAGATTTGCTTGGGGTTGTTTCCAAAACATTCTTAATTTTCCATAACATAATTTCATCTCAAACACTGGATTTATCAGTCAACTCCAGACAAACCCCAGGTTTCCAGTGGGTTGTATAATACAAGATTGAATACTGCATCTTGAAATTCATATGGGTATACGCCTGAGAAACAGTGACATGAACAGAAGAGAAGGAAGGGCATACTGAAGAGATTTTCCTTGTTCGGTTACTAAGCTGTAGTTTTGTCTGGACAAGGTAGATTAGTGGGCAGAGCCGATGTAAAACATAACTCACCACCTTTAGCCTACCAGGTGGCTATAACAGACTTGTGACACACTTCTGTATCTAATAGAAGATAACTTCCACAAGCTGCAAAAACCAGGAGATTCCTCAGGAAGTGGTGCCTCAGGATTACCACTCCTATTACAATAGATCAAAGTGAACTGTTTGTCTTAGAGCACTCCCACAGGACCAAACCACCACACAAACTGCCCTAACAGCCTGCAGTGTTTAAGGCTTGGAAACAAAGGAAAAAGAGCAGCGATAACTTACTCCTTTGGTTTTGGTGCCAGATATAGTCTTGATAATGTAAAACACACACAGCAAGCAGTCTTCCTGTGCAGACAGCTCTGCCTCTCACCCAGAAGATAATCCCATGCTTTCAGAAATGGCTCTATGTGCTTCAGACCAAGTATCTGCTACTGCAGAGCCTGCCAGGCTCATCCCTGTTAGTGGTTATACCAGCAGCAATGGCAGCCAATGTGCCTCCAACCCTGCCTCCAGTTTTCAGCTGTTGCTCATCCTCTACATGTACGTGCATACATACACACATACCCCCACAATCTCCTGAGCTCAGGGTCCTAGGCACAGTGCCCGGGAGACAAGAAATGGGAAAGGAAAAGACATAAAGTGACTTCAGGCAGAACAGGCTATTCATGACTCACAGTTCCCAGACTGCCAGCTGAGAGCAAGGTCAGCCAGCCTTGACTTGGAGATGGCCAGCACTTAATGGCATCAGCCCAGACAGCTTAGAGCAGACACACAGGGGTGCCCTAGGGAAGGTGGATAGGTAACTGGCAAGGTGGCTGAAGCCAGTCACAGAGGAAATGCTGCCATGAAACCAAAGCCTGCAGGAAGCAGAGGGACCAGCACATGTGGTGCAAGGAGCCCTGGTACACATTTAGACTAATCACTTGCACACAAAAACAAACCCCCACACT
This sequence comes from Agapornis roseicollis, assembly GCA_002631895.1. Taxonomy (NCBI): domain Eukaryota; kingdom Metazoa; phylum Chordata; class Aves; order Psittaciformes; family Psittacidae; genus Agapornis; species Agapornis roseicollis. Next base: position 18,688 of record NDXB01015085.1, on the reverse strand, counting down.
CCAAAGCCTATTTTGCCCTGTGAAAGCCAAGCAGTAAGAGTAGATTAGACTCTAATAGGGATTAATATAAGTTAAGATAGCACTGATTTCCACTAGGGAGACCAGAAAGGTTTGGCATGGGATAGCGTGACAGTTAGATGCAGCAGGGGCTTGGAAAAAAAAAGGTTAAGGGAAGAATAAATATCATAGGAGCTTCCACTGCCACCTGCCTAGCTCTATTTGTGCTCTCCCCCATGCCCAGCCCTCTTCAAAACAGAGATCAGATGTGCTGCACTGTCAGGTCATGGTCAGTGATTTCTAATAGGCTGTATAACGGTCAGCAGGGGATTTCTTATCCAGTCTCAACAACACTGACCCACTTTTTTCCAGTGCTACCATCCATCACCTCTGACTGACAAGGAGACCAGTTTTCACAATAGGCAAAAATCTAACCCGAGCAAAGTTTGAGGCAGAGAATGAGATGAAATTCAGATGCCATTCTGTCTCACTGCAGCCATTTCAAAGCTATAAGTTTAATTTTATTAGCAACAAGGACTTCAGTTCATAAAAATGTGACCAATAAAAGATAATGGCAGGAAATTAAATGAACCTTAGCATGATTTAGGGCATTGCTCTGCAATAGCAAAACTGCACAGAAAGCATGCTTGGAAAAGCAAAAAAGCCCCAAAGAAGTAATCATAAAAGGATCCAAACTGCTTCAGAGAGTTAAAGCTTTCTTAGAAGCTAACAAAAGAAGTCCAGGTATGCACAAGACATACACATTAAGTAAGCTTTATGAATGACATATTGGCAGAAAGAAACCCTGGTCTGACAATCCATTCATTGCTCACCCTTTCATGTGTGCTACAGCAATTAGGCCTTCATTCACCTTTAAGTTCAAGTAAAATAGAACGTAGTTTCGCTGCAGTACCAGGAGGCACCAGCTGCAGTGCGTGGTCAAACCAAGACAAAAACTCTGCTTTCCTGACTGTTGGCCCCATTTCCAAAATGCTACCAAGAAAAGGCATTTTTTTTTTCTGTAATTATATAGCAATATAGAGGCCGAAAGCTCTGAAGTTCCTCAATGCCGACCTCTGGAAAGCAAGCTTTTTGTAGGGCACCCCTCACCACTCAAATAATATGGTGCACGCAGTACTGAACTAAAACATGTTCCTTAGTCTTCATTCCAAGAAAGCTGTGAGAAAAGCAAGAGCACTGAGTATGGAATTACAAAATAACAATAAATAATAATTATAATGAGATTGTTCAGTTTATGACTGAACTATCTAAACCTGCAGACACCACTTCTCACTGCAAAGCCAAGGACAAACTTATTAACATTTACCCAGACAACTGAAGATCATGTTCTGAAGGATCAGAGAGTAGGAAGAAAGTAGCAGCGGAAAAAGGTAAGTAACTATCCTTCATTAGCCTGTCTCTCAAACAGTATGCAACTCCAGCTGAAAAACAACACAGAGAACAATACCCTTTCTGTCTAAGACAAAACTCATTGTGGTCAAGCTCTTTGATCAGAAAAACTCCTATGAAACCACACTTGATAAACTTGAACTTTGGAAACTGGCAACTGTTCCATCAGGATTTTTTGAAATAGACCTCCACAATTCTGGCATCAGACAAGGCACCAAGGTTCACACTAGGAAAGTTTTTGTTTCAAAATACTTGTAAGTTTACTATAATGACAATCTAATTTGTATTTCAGAATTTGTCCTTTCCTCAGAGAGGTTTCTGTTGGTGATGGTGGCTTAATTCTAGGTTGTTTAAATCTGAAGTTGAAATTCAGTTTCACAAATTAGAGTTGTTGTTTCCCATAAAAATTAATTCAGCAGTGTAATACAGTGTTAGCAAGTTTTTCTGGTGGAAAACACAAGTATTTTGTTCTGAAGACCACACAAACAGTGATCTTAGGGAAGTGTCTCCCTTCACAAGGCTGCTTTTGGGCTTGTATTTCCACGCAGTCACTTCAAGCTGGAAAATGAAGGTGGAAAAAGGAAGCATCTAAATAGTTCTTCCCTCAGTCCTGTCTCGAAATTTAAGAGACATCAATTTGACAGATAGACCACTCGGTGGATAAAGAACTGGCTGGATGGCTGCACACAAAGAACCGTGGTCAATGGCTCGGTGTCTGGCTGGAGACCAGTAATGAGTGGTGTCCCTCAGGGATCGGTGTTGGGACCCGTCTTGTTCAACATCTTTGTTGTTGACATGGGGAGTGGGATTCAGTGTGCCCTCAGCAAGTTTGCCAATGACACCAAGCTGTGTGGTTGGGTGGATACACTGGAGGGAAGGAATGGCATCCAGAGGGACCTTGGCACGCTTGTGAGGTGGGCTGATGCCAACCTCATGAAGTTCAACAAAGCCAAGTGCAAGGTCCTACACCTGGGTCGAAGCAATCCGAGGCACAGCTACAGGTTGGGCAGAGAAGAGATTCAGAGCAGCCCTGTGGAGAAGGACTTAGGAGTGGTGGTCGATGAGAAAATGAACATGAGCCAACCGCAGTGTGCGCTTGCAGCCCAGAAAGCAACCGTATCCTGGGCTGCATCAAAAGGAACATGACCAGCAGGTTGAAGGAGGTGATTCTGCCCCTCTACTCTGCTCTCGTGAGACCTCACCTGGAGCATTGTGTACAGTTCTGGTGTCCTCAACATCAAAAGGACATGGAGCTGTTGGAACAAGTCCAGAGGAGGCCACGAGAATGATCAGGGGACTGGAGCATCTCCCATACGAAGACAGGCTGGGGAAGTTGGGGCTGTTCAGCCTGGAGAAGAGAAGGCTACGTGGAGACCTCATAGCAGCCTTCCAGTATCTGAAGGGGGCTTAGAGGAATGCTGGGGAGGGACTCTTCATTAGCGACTGTAGTGACAGGACAAGGGGTAACGGGTTCAAACTTAAACAGGGGAGGTTTAAATTGGATATAAGGAAGAAATTCTTTCCTGTGAGGGTGTTGAGACACTGGAATGGGTTGCCCAAGGGAGTTGTGAGTGCTCAATCCCTGGCAATGTTCAAGGCCAGGTTGGACAAAGGCTTGTATGACATGGTTTAGCATGGGGTATCCCTGCTTATGGCATGGGGGTTGGAACTAGATGATCTTAATGTCTTTTCCAACCCTAATTACTCTATGATTCTATTCTATGATTCTATATTCTATGCAGTTGCTTGGAAGGCCAAGAAACTGTTGAGCTCCAAGGGTCCTCAACAGTTCAAACCATAGAAAGAAACTGAGTGAATAGAAAGGCCTAGATAATCAGTCAGCACAATGCTTACCTATCCAAAGCACATTTCTCCTGCACACAGAAGGCCAATTACAAGTGTTAAGAAGGTAAGCATGCCAGTTTTACACTTGCATGATGAAAGCTATTGAGTGGCATACCCCATCCTCTGCTACTACTACACATTCTCCAGAGAGAGAGAAGGTATTCAAGGTCTCACTAGCTCACCCTTCAGCATACCTGAGATACCCAACATGGCCATCAGAGCATGCTCTAGTATCCACTACTGTGGACTGCTCAACAATTTTATCAACAGACACTAGTTGATGTTATCAGCAGCACCAAGGAGCAACTGATCATCAGAATACAAAAGGTAGGATAATCGTAGACTATTATACTCAATTGGGCTTTGAGTTAAGGACTGCTGCAAATAAATCTAAGCAAGGTCATGTATTAGAAAGTTAACACTCAGCTCTCATCTATACCACCAGTCTGCTGCTCATTTAAACATGATTCCTTTCACTTCCTAGCTCTAGTTGTATCCCTCACCCCAGTTACAAGTTTGGTAGGAAACCTACCTCTCTAATGACTTCAGAGGGCCTATACAATTATCACTTAAGAAGCCATTTTACCCAGCTATCCAGTACCATCTGCAGAAAGTCTACAAGGCACATTGCCCAAGCTATTTTAACAATAATATAAGGTGTTCCTCAGAACTGTCAAAGTGTTCTTGAATAAACAAACTCTTGATGTCTTCCCTAAAGCTTTTGATTTAGAAAGTGAAATGCTGCCGAGAAGTAGGTGCTTCAGCAAAATTATCAAGTTTATACTGGAATTGAAGTATACCAAGATAACTCATTTCCAATGAATAAGAGTTACAGAACCAAGCAATACTCCCCATGTACCTTTACACCTATAAATTAAGGTACCTATCAGAGTACCATTACATTGCCCAGAACAATGGATATAGGTAATCCCCCACTCAGATCTAACTTCAGCATTTAGACATCCTTAAAATATACCCATCTGCTTTCTCTATGCTGCTCCTTCTGCTAAAACTAGGATAGTTCTCTACAGAAGTTAGTCTGAATAATAGGGATGTTGCAAAAAAGAATGTGCAATAAGATGTTCTATCCAGCAAGTCAGGAGTACCTTGTCCACTTCAGCTTGACAAACAGGTGACATCTGCAGCCTCTCTACTGTTTCTGTATGAGCTCCACTAATGGCACAGCCAATCTACTGATACTGCAAAAAGTTCAAGGAGAAGATGTCAGTTTACACCACCCAGGAACCGGGCAGAACAATTAACATCTGTTACTGCTTCCTATTTGAGGACTTAAGAGCAGAAAAGCTATGTGAAGAATGGCACTGTTGAATCCTCATTTCCAAATATGGCACCATATGCATACCCCACAGGACATGTAAATTGGAGACTCCTCTTTCTCCAGTATCAATATTCAGTCATCTTACAACAGGATTTACAAATGCAAACATCAGTGGTATGGTTTCTGAATTGCTAACTCCAGTGTTCAGAATGCTGCGTTCGAGAATACTGGGCTCAATACAATTCCATGCTAAGGTAAAGGATATATGTGGTATTAACATTCATCTGCATGCACCTGTCCAGAGGACCACAGATGGCTAGTTTGGAGCCAAACTGTCCACATCCTTCAGGTTACTAAACTCTCAGCAGTGAGAGATGAGCTAGCCACTGCAAACACCAGAAATCCTGAGCAGCAAAAGCTTTTTGGCCACACCCTTTCTCCTATCCTAATGTATGAAATTTTAAGTAGTATATAGGGACCTACTCTTCTGCACTGCCTTGGACTCACCTTGCTGGCTAATCAGGACTGCTTTCTTAGCCCTTGAACACTCCCTCCTTCCCCCCCCAGTATCAAAAAGATTTTCAAGTTACCACACGATGGAACTGGTACTGTTATAGTACCACTGAGCTATCACCAGGCAGAATTATATCTTAGCACAGGCAGCTCTTGCCACCAGAAATACAATTGTAGTCATACTGCTTAAAGCAAACGCATTTCTGGCTGTAATTTCCAGCCCAGCATACTTTTTCAAACAGCTGCTGATCAACAATTCAGGCAAGACAGTTGAAACCAGACAGTACACACCCCAGACCACCACAAAGGAGCAAAGCAAGTCAAAATTGCTACTAAGCCATGTTTACAAATGCCACTTCCCTCTGCAATTATGATGGCAGACTATGATACTAAAGGAGAGCTGAGTTATCAGAGGTGCTTTCTACCTTAATCTTTGTTGTTTCTGAAATGATCCAATATACGTAGCTGAAGGGCATGGCATTTTTCCTTCATTACTTGAAAGATTAGCTTATATAGCAACCGGCTGTAGTTAATAAAGGCTGAGACTGTAACAACCGTGTTAGGAGGAAGTACAGAACAGTGTGCACACTCTGCAGAGAGCTTAAGATCTTGAACAGTTTTTCTGCTCAGTGATCAAGACAAATCTGCACCATCTCCACAGAGAAGCAGATGCGCCAGTCCTCCAAGGGCCCGATGGCAGTGAATCCACCAGCTACGTGAGAACTGCCTCAGCCCTGCCCATGTCAAACACACTTAAAGCATGGCCTACCTGCTAGCTCAAAAAGATCCCTCATTGCCCACCTACCTGGCAGGTCTTCTATTTTAAGCCTAAATCCCTTCCTGGACCCAGAAAGACTTTCATTGGTGAGCTGTATTTTTCACAAAAAAGTTAAGCTCAGAAAGAAGCCAACTCAAAACCTACCTCTTTCAAGAGTAAATAAAAATGCACCGAAACTCCAAGAATTGTCTTGAAAACTTGATCTGGCAGGATCAAGAGGAAAATTACTGTGCATTTACAGGAAGTCAACAAACATTCCTCCCACCCTGTTTCAGACACCTCAGTCGGAAGGTCCCCAGCCCTTGCCTGCATGGGACAGGAGGGCTCCTGGAGCCCACGGGGCACGGGGACACACTCCTGCACATCGCAGACTGCGGGCAGCATTAAGGAAGATCCACCCCACGTACATAAAGACAACGTGTGTCCACACCCACATCATTTTGATAGAGTTCAGACATCGCATAGCTTTTTAAATGCTGCATTTCAGGTTCGCATCCATCTCAAAGCTTGCGTTTATTGCAGTCTGTGTATTATGCAATATATTCCCCGACAGCACCCAGAAGAAAAGGATGTGCACCAGGAGACCCACACCCCACCGCCCATGCCGTTACTTTCCCATCCTCTGTTCCACCCAAGACGCTGGCAGAGGAGAAAACGCTAGGCAACGAGAGGAAACTCGAGGGTCTGAAAGCGCTGGTGGCTCAATACAGAGTATGCCGGCTCTGCCTTTGGCACAATAGTTGGATGCAATACAACCGGGCGATGCGAGGCTGAAATACTTCCTGGGATGGCTGAAAGGGCTCATTCAATAGTCAAGGGTAATTCTTTATTAGCTGTCTTCTTACAGCCCAACACAGAAACTACAACCCTGAGGGGAGGGTGGAGGACACAGCCATGTGCTTTAAGAAAGGAGCATGGCTTACTATTGTCTCCCGACTCAGTTTAACTGCCAAGCCCTTTTCAATTCCATTTTTCATCCCCCACCCTCGTGTCTCCCAAGTCGGCAGAGGAAGGGAAGGCGCTCCGCCGGGACACCGCCGAGCTCCCGCCCGGCCCCGGCCCCTCGCTCAAACCGGCACCACCCCGAAGTTCAGGCAACAGGGACCGACCACCCGGCCGGCGACAGCGACCAGCCGGCGACAGCGATCAGTCGGCGACAGCGATCAGCCCCGGGAAGGGGACCGGCGGGGTGCCCGTCCCGCCGCGGGGGCTCTCCCTACCTCCGGCCCGCACCCGGGAGGGGTCCCCGCTCCCCTCGCTTACCTTTCACTTGACTTTCATACTCCGCTATAATCTCTTTGTCCTTTTTGAATCTGCTCGGGGTTGACATTATCCGCTTGCTTCTTCCGCTTCTCCCCCTTCTTCTCCTTGTTTTCAATTATTATTATGAATTACTAATATTGTTCTGGAGGGCCTCCCAAGTTGTATGCGATGGCCACAAGCCCGAGCGAGCGCGGCGCCGGGGGGGTGGGGCCTGGCCCCTCGGGAGCGCCGCCGGCACGGGAGGCGGCGAGGCAGGGAGGCGGCGATCAGGCTAACCCCGGCGCGGGCACCATCGCCTCCAGGCACTGCCGCCGGCAGCAACGCGGTCCACGGCCCGAGGCCGCCACAGGGTGGGGCGGCGCTGCCGCGGGGCACCCGCTTCCACTAGGCGAGGGCGGGGGCTCAGCGGCTGCGCCCCACCATTGTTATGGCTCCTCACGCACTCGGGAGACGGGAAGGGAAGGAGAGAGGCAGGCAGGCAGGCGGCCGCGCTCGGTCCGCACGCCGGAGGCACCAGTTACTCCTGTGGCCGCGCTCGGCTGGGTGGGGACTCGCAGCCGGAGCCCCGCCGTGACTAACCCCGGGCGGCAGCTGCGCCGAGGCGCATGTCCCAGCCCCGCACTCGAGAGCGGCCGGCGCGGGGCGGCACCCCCACCGCACCCGAGAGAGGTGTCTCCGGGAATACACTTCTCCCCGCCCTCCCACCGCTCTCTCCTCCCTTCCTGCCTCCCCGCCCGCCTCCCCCCTGCCGGCAGCCGCTCACCGCAGGCCCCGCTGCTTTCTTCCCTGAGGTGCCCCGCGGCGGGCGGCCTAGCAGGGCGGGCGGGGAGGGAAGGGGCTGCTGTCCGCGGCCCGAAGCGAGCTTATGGTGGCGGCGTGCCCGCAGGGGACGGTGGGTGTCGGAGGCGGCACGGTGACAGCAAGCCCGGTCTGGCGGGGAAAGTTAAAGCCCCGTGTGCAGCCATCGCCGAGCCGCACGGAGGTGTGGAGGCTGGCGGGGAGATGTGCTCTTGGGGGACCCGGTTTTCCTTCCCTGTTCCGGTGGAAGCAGGGCACAGTTGTGCTGAGAGGGGCCATGGCTGCACCGGTGTGCTCAGGGTCCCGGTCCCTACAGGATAGGGCGCTATGAGGAGAAGAGCTGCGGTCCTCAGGACAGCGGGTATTGCTTCTGCCGTCCCTGTATTTTGCTCCCTTCGGATGTGGGTTGTTCTCGAGGGCAGGACTGCCAGCACCCCCGTGCAGGGCACTGCCCGAGGCACATTGGAGAAACAAGCAAAACGGGGTGGGAGGCCATCCAAAATGCTGCTGCCTTGCATTGCTGTGTGGCATGCATGGGGGCTGACCCTTTCAGATGGTCATGATCAGTGTCAGCTTTAGAAGGATGGACTCTAGCCCGGTGAGTGATGGTGCACAGCCCTCCCTGTGAAGTTGGGGCTGTGTGAAGGATGAAGGTGGTCCAGAAGCACAGGAAGAGCTGGAGTTGGCAGGTCACCAAAGGGGAGAGGTAGCCCAGGCGTGCCCTTCCTCCTGGGTGACACCAGCAGCGATGGACACAGCCTCCTTCTCTGCCTGCAGAGCTGGCACCTGGCTCAGCCCTTTGGGGCTGCGCAGGATAAGCTTGCTGCCAGCTCTGCAGGCAGAGATGAGGCTGTGCGTGCCAGGAGTTGAGCACAGTTGTTCACAGATCCAGTAGCCACACTTCTAGGTCCTGGACAAATTTGGGAGTCACCTTCAGGAGTCAGGTGTGATTCAGGTTGCACAGCCCCTTTTCTCTGACTGCCTGAAACTCAGCCTTTACCCAAAAAATGCCTGTTAAAAAAAGCTCAGACACAGAAAGAGCAAAGAGCAATGGGCACTGCTGCCTTGTGATGGGCAAAAAATGTGGCTGGCAGTCATAGGTCAATGACAAAAGGTGAACCTCAAGGCAACAGCTACAAACTTTCAGCTATAAGGAGGTCAGCTCTGTAGAGGTTAAAGGCAAGCAGGGGACTTTGGAGGCAGAGAGGGCTTTACTGATGTTACATACATCCAGGAATGATAGGCAAAGTTGCAGACTATTGACAAGGAGTTTCTAAAGCTGGCTGCTGTATGATTCCTCTGGTGAAAGTGCCCAGAGATCCTGTTTTGGAGTCCTGATGCTGCCAGGACCTGACCCTTCAGGACAAACAGGAGTGAACGGTGGGATCATCTGCTGCTGGGAGTGTTCAAGCAGGCTGCCCAGTAATTTGGCTGGATTTGAGCATTGGTGCTATGGGGACCTGGCCCTTGGACAGTGGCACAGTTAGCTGTACTTATGCAGACATTCATGACTGTATTTATATTTCATTCTTACAAACACACTGCCTCACTGTTGCAGTCCCTCACTTCCACACCTCTGCATTTCAGCAATAAGTGTACATCTGTCTGTTGCAAGTTCATCCTTCAGCTTCTTTAGGTACCACGCTCTCCCCTTCTACGGGATCATGGTAACAGGATTCCTGCTCCTCTTTCCATCTTCATGTATTGTTCTCTGTGATTTTATTATGTTTCTTCCTTTTGCCCTCCCAGCACAATCGCTTTCCAGTGCTGATCCCAATTCAGGTCACCTAAAGCAATCTTGGTACAGGAGGTTATTGTCTGAAGACAATTCAACTCCAAGCTGGATGGTCAAATTACATCCCTTGAATAAGAAGCCAGCCTCAAAAGAGCAGTCATCTCTGTAATCCCACCCAACTCTGATTTTCATCTCAGTCTTTGATGCTCACTGTCTTGCCTCCTGGCTGTTCCAGTCCATCTGTTAAACTGGGTACGGGTTGATTTGCAAGACATTGGACTGCATTCCCAAGGGACATGGGGATCTAGCTGGAGATTAGCTGAGTCTTGCCTGTTCTTTCAGAGCAGTGTTTTTGCAAATGGTGAGGGCAAAGACAGGTGGTGAAGCCTTTCCTGCCTTGCATGAGGCTATGCAGGCTGGCATCTCCAGCCAGGCCAGTCCCAGTTTCCCTTGCTCAGGACCTGGGCATATGAACCATGCACAAGGTTCACATGCCCAGCTCTTCCCTCTGTGCTAACATGCTGCAGCCAGAGGATAAGCCTGGCTTCGCAGAGCCAAACCAGAGGCTGCAGACAGAGCATTCTGTTACTCTGCAAAGGCAATTGCCTGTGAAGATGCAGAAGCCGTCTTCTGGCTCTGGAGATTGATCTCCCTTCACTCAGCCACTCAGTTCAGAGCTGTGTCTCTATGGTAGGACCACCAGGTTTGAGTATGCCAGGCTCAGAGCTGCACGGATTCTGGATCCCTGGGTTAGGGTTGGCCTCCAGGAAAACCAAGATTGAGCTGGCTGAGAAAACTGATTTCCCTTCCCTTCCCAACCCTCCCCACCTCCTCCACCCCCCCTCCCCCAACTCTTCTTTGGGGATTGGCAAAGGATTGTGCATTATTACATGGGGGTAATCTTTTAAGATGTTCGTGGCAGCTCAAGCGTCCGGACTCAATTCTGCACTGATTTATACGGCCTGCAATCCCATCATGAGGATGGTGATTGCATACGAACAAACCGTGGCTGGGCTCTGCAAAGCCAGGTTTGAAGTGACTTACAGGACACAGACGATTATTACAGAAATGCTTGTCTTTTGAAACCTGTTCTCAAAGAGGTCCCCACAGACTTCCCAATGATTTCAAGAGCAGCAAGGCTGGAGCTGTGGACGGGCTTGCTACATGAAGCCCTGTGCACCTGTGAATGATGCCTGACAATTTGTTTATCCATAGTGTTGTTCTATGAACTCTGAATTATTGCATGTAGAATATATCTAGGTCTTGGCAGGGAGGATGCTATAGGCATTTAAAAAGTATTAGGAAAAATCTTATTGAGGGCACATATGTCATTGCAAGAGGCAGAGTTATATCAATAATGCAGGGTAGCAGGGTACTACAGTGGTTCAATACTGGTGCAGGGTTGTAGACTGTACCTCAGTGTGTGGAGTTAGTCTGCTCCATCAGGGAATTGGAAGCCTTGAATTATGTATGATAAAACAGAGATGTGTTTATACAGAGAGTAGTTCCTGCTGTACTTCATGCACTCAGTGCAAAAAAGGGAATAACCTGGGCATGCTGGATTCTGCTTGCTTGAGAACTTCATTATTGCATTTCATTTACACAGCCTGGTGAGCTGTGCAGTATTTGCTTTCTTGTGCTGATAATCAAAATAGGCTGTATAACTGATTGCTGGAGTATCACTGAGCTGTTCTCTATGAGCACATAATGAAACACATCGACCCCCTTAAATAACAAAACCCTACACTAGTTTTCTTTAGGCTGAAAAGAAGACGGAAATAATTAACGTTGCTTTATAATTGCAGGCAATCAGTCACTTTACAGTTGGACAGTAAGTCCTTAAATGAAAGACCAAGGTTTAACTGAAACAATGAAACATTTGATTATTGTTGAAAAATCACTAAGAGGCACCATTCAAAGAGCGTGTTCAAATGTTTGCCACAGATAAGATGCATGTTTCTATAGAATCAAATCTATTTGCTTGGGAATGAGATTATTTTAGTAAATACAGTTGCTTATCTAAGATACAAAACCAGCAAGGCTTTTTTTCTCTCCCTGCCCCCAGCTGTGCAGCACTTAATGCTGCTGTGTGCTTATAAACTCCAGAGACACGGAGACAAAATCTGGGCTTATGGGTTTTGTCAGAGGCTGCAGAAAAGCCTGGACTTTACCCTGGCTGATGGGAAAGTGAGTGCCTCTGAAGCATTCATCTGGACCTTCACAGCAATGAAATGAGGGTCTCAAGCTGCCCAAACTCCAGTAGCTCAGGAAAGATGCTTCCCTCACCTGAGATTTTCTGTAAGCCTAAGCAATAACTAACCTTTCATTTGTAGGATCAGTACTCTGGCCACTGACATAGGAGTATTGATTGTAAGGGTCTGTGGACATGATCTGTTCCAGAAATAAACGAAGAAAAGGAATTCTTATTGCACAGTAAGAGTATCTACATGGTGGAGTATGTGGAATTGGTAATGTGCTTTAAATTCATGCCATATCTGGGCCCGTAACAATTTTCAATCCCTAGGAGTTTACTATGTACTTCAGATCACTGTTTTTCTCTGTTGAGTAACTGTTGGGTTTCTTTTGGATATAATGATCTGAGTGTCCGTTTTGTGAGCTTCACACAGCTAAATTTAGGCAACTAAAGTCATATGCCTAATCTAAATGAGTCATTTAACCAAGTTATTTAACCTCCCTCAGAAGTCAGTCAAGAGAGGTGAGCATGTCCTTGGTAATGATCACTATTGTTTTAGACATTTCATTTAATACAGATTTTGTTCCAGTTTTCCTTGCTGTCATAACCAGGGTCATATAAGGCAGGAGTGTTATCCTTTTCATAAACCCAAGTGTAATATGCTGAATGTTAACACCAGCCTATTAGGAATATGGTTATTATTTATAGTCCCTTGCTCCTGAATAAAATGCACAGCTAAGCATATGCAGACTGCATTTGTTCATTTGCTATTTGTGGTCACACTGGGAAGTAATCCTGTTGGCATGGCATCTGAAGGAGGATTCAGGGAAAATGACCATTAGATATTAGGTACCTTCTACATAAATGTGTGTGTGTTTACAGCCAATCTGCTGTGTTCAGATGTATGTGATAGCACTCTCAGCATGAAATACATCTGAATCCAGTGGAGAACTTTTCATATCACAGGAAAAAAATAATCTTCCAGGTGAAATCACTGATTTAAAATGAAAGAGATCCTTCTGTCTCAAAATGGTAAGGTTTCAGCCCTGGAGGGTTGATGCAGCCTGGGACATGAAAAAGCACTGTCTTTCTTCTGAAGCAAGAATAAAAGCACAAACCCAATTAGTTTCATTGTTATTTTGTTTGAAGAAATTAATGAAACCTAAAGCAGTAATTGATATGTCAATATTTAGTCCTTTGGCTTTTACAGTCATGAAGTGCATGGTAATGTTTCCTTGTTATCTTGTTCATTTTGAGCAGCACTAATAGGTCTAATGACATAACTAATATAAAGTGATGAGCCTACTTTATGCCTTTTACTGTTAAGAATATTATCCTTTTTTAATATGGTGTTGCTATTCACTTCCCAATTAGTAAGTACAAGGAGAAATGAATTCCGAGAAGTAACTTTCTCACTTAATGAGAAGAGACTGAGGCAGTCTTACCACTTTGAAGAAATATAGAAGTAATTGCATCCTCATTGCAGGGTTTGTGTTCTCTCTGGGGCTACTTTTGTCCTCTTGGTAGCCTTTGAGACTCTGGCTTTCCACTTCTCAACATAATGAGCCAAATGTCCAATTTGCAAGCTTCGCACTCCTAAATTTAGATAAGGGCATGTGCCTTACATCTGCCAGCTAACATGCATTAGCATTATTCTGGATCTTTATCTTCTTAAATTTAACAGCTATTTTGTCCAGAGAAGCACCAAGATGGTTTTTGGTTTAGCTTTCCTTTCCAAATCTGGTAAGAGAACACTGATGTATTTGAGAGAACTCTTCCAAGTGAGCATAAGGGGCTATGTTAGTGGGAATTCATGGTCTTTGATGAACAGGTAATTGCAACTCTGATAATGAGCTTTTGGTTTTAAATTTTCTGTTTGCATTGTTTATGTTTGTTCTGTCAGTTCCCAGCTAAAAATGAAATACGCCTGCTATTTCATTGCTCCTGACCTCCTCATGCTAGCGGTTTTGAGCGGAGAACATTAGAAATTGGATTAAGTTGAAAAGGAGAAGAAGCTTCAGTATCAGAGAGTTAAGGACATTCTGTTTTTAAAAATCAGTCCTATGTACTTCATCATGCTGCTGTTATCTGACTTCAACTAGAATGCTTATATGAATAAGGCTTCTGGATTTTACCCACAGAACTTAGATAGAGGAATGCAACTCCTGGTCTTGCTATCCTTATATGGCCTTCATGGGCCATCCAGATTTTACACAATCTCATCTTTCTGGGCTGCTTCAGTCAGAGCCAGTAGTTTAAAGGTTGTGAATCACCCTCATTTATCTCAAAAGGGCATTAATTTTGAAGCCCAGCAATGACACTTCAAATGTCAGCCTTGTTCATTTTCTCAGAAGCATCTTTCTAGCCTGCTTATTCATTAGTGTGGGCTAGAGGGGTGGGAACAGCTGCAGCCTATCAGGCTCAAAAAGTGCCTCGCTATTAATGGTCTACCCAGCACATTGCCATTTCTCTGATTCAGCCCCTCAGCCCACCCTCTGGCTGAGCCCTTTCCCAGGAAAAAGGACATACATGGAGAGAAATGAGTGGAAAAAGAAAAGCTCTTTCTGTAATATTTTCTCTTTTGATTGTTGATAGCAGCAACATGCTGCTTTCCCCATGTCTTTTATCCTTCAGCCACTTTTGCCTTTGCTGTTGCAAAAAAGACAAACCAGAATCATGCAGGAAGGATGTAACAGAATCATAGGATGGTTTGGGTTGGAAAGGACCTTAAGATCATCTACTCCCAACCTCCCTGCCATGGGCAGGGACACCTCACACTAAACCGTGTCACCCAAGGCTCTGTCCAACCTGGCCTTGAACACTGTCAGGGATGGAGCATTTAGATGCTGATTTAGAGCAGTCAGATGGCTGAAGGTGGTCATACCTGGGCAAATGAAGGTATGAAGGGGTACAGGCACCAAGCTGGGCCTTGGGGGACCTGGTATTTCTATATTTTGCTTAATACAAGTTTAACATCACTCAAAATCTCAGCAGCTAGAATGACCTGAGAGCACTCCAGGGTGAGCTGGATTGTAGCCGCTTTAACAGTTTCAGGCTGCAGAAACAACTGAATCCAGACCTTCTGCTTCTCAGGCTGCTGCTCCTCTATATTAAAAGACATTACGTTTTCCTTCTGCTGCCGCTGGGTTTTAAAAGACAAAGGTTAACCCCAATGCTTTCTTTTAAAGACTTGATATTTGTGTGACTCCCTAAAGGGAAACTCCTTGTTGCAGTTTCTCTTTCAACACTCTGTGCTAAATACCTATCTCTGTGCAGGAGGGAGACTCCAGGCATTTCCCTTTCCTTGCCTTTTCTTATTGTCCGGCTGTGAGAGTCTCTTCATGTTGCCTGCAGGGTTTGGGGTGAATTTTGAGGTACCTGTGATTCCTCAGGCAATGCCCAAGTGCCTGCTGCAGAACTATGGACTCACTGGGGGCTGGAGGAGGGAGATGCTGTGGGTACCCATGTTCTTTATTGGACCCTGCTTTCTGTCCTGTCCTCAGGTTGCAGCTTACCCTCTCTGCACATTTAGGCTGCTGGCTCTCATCAACAGGAAAGACATGGTAGTTCAAGGGTAAAATATAATGGTCTCACCCTGACAACTGTGGCTTCAAAGTAAAGCTATTAAACTTTTGTTCCAGTGTCCAGGAAGATGTGTGCCACATGGGACAAAATCAGTAAGGAGCTCAAGAGCAATTTTTGCTTTTATTTTTTGGCATTTGTTTGCACTTCTTTTACTGTTATCTTCCCGTTATTATTTTTGTTCATCAGACCAATGTCACACTAATTGGGTTTGCAAGTATTGCAAACCACACATAAGCATACCTGTCTCCAAGTGGATAATGCTCTTTATAGAGTTACCTGTTTCTCTTGCGCACACAGATAACCAAAAGCTTTCTGTTAACACCAACTGCTTCAAGAATTTGTTTTGACCAAAGTCTTCATGCGACTGACAATATCTGTTTAGGATGCTCTATAGCTCACAAAAGTGCAGAAGACAAAAGATGCGTAGAAAATCCTTCCTGGGGACCACCAGGACGGTTTCCAGCGTAGCTGGAATGTATTTCAGATGTCACAGCTCCCTCCAGTGGGAAGACGCAGGCAGCGGACTAATGCCAGGAGGAGGTTTCTGCAGGCACCATCCTAAAGATTCCAAACCTCAAAAAGAAAGTATTAAAACCACCTTCTCTCCCCACCCCCAATGCAGTACCTGATTCTCTCTTCTCTCCACACAACATAATAATATTTGAACCAAAGATTTGTATATAATCTGGGAAAATGAACCAACATATACCAGATTTTCATATAGGTTCAAACCAGGTATTTCCTGTTACCTACCACGTAAATACTACCATGTGTTGAGTAGGGTGGCATGGCTTATGAAATCACAGCATCTGAGATACACCAGGATAAGGAAGTTTTCCTATATTAACATCCTGCAAGTATTCTACAACATCAAATAACTGAAACAAATGCAACACAAAATACATGTAATTCATTTGAGCATATGTGAGTTGGTGTAGGTTTGCTTTCATAACACAGATTACTGGTATTTTTGAACCTCAACAGGAGCTGATTCCTCCTTTTATGGCTTTTCAAGTGTGACTAGGAATGAAGCCATGTCCATGCGAATGACAACGTCTAGCCTAGGCTACATAACAGGTCCAGAATGGGAATAGGTTCTTTTTTTCCAAGAATCTTAAAACACAGAACAATTATTTTTGAAGATCTCCAGTATTCTCATATTGGGTGTCTTTTTGTGTGACTTCCCTATCCCAGAAATCATTGTAGCTGCTGGGGAGATGATGCCTCATGATACATGCTTTTTGTAAATATCTTCATTTTCCCAAATACAATTTAAAACACCACCTATATTAATAATTTTAGATGAATAATGTAATATTACTAGATTGATAATTTGGTATGAGAAGAAAAGTAATTAATGGGGTTTAATGCAGTTCATTGCTGCACCTTTCCAACCAGCTTCTGCTTATGGTACTGCCTATAGTAAGTAGTGATTCAAACTGTAGGTTTAAAAATGGGCTTGTGGCTGATGGATGATGCTGGCAAACTAAGGAATAGATTCATCCTGATGGTTATAGTTAGGTGGTGGCTCAGCCTATGAGAATCTGTGTTACAAACAACGGTATCAGCATCTGGAAGCACAGCAGCAGCACTTCAGAAACCATGTGCATTGTTATCTGTTCTCAAGGTACATAAGATGTTGCCTGGCAACTGCATGTAAGCTTGTCAAGTGTCTTAAATTATGTCCCTGTGATACTGCATGACCACAGAATTAAGAACATTGATTCTGCCCGATCGCTTCCAAAATGACATTTAAAACAAAATAAAGCTCCTTTTCCTTGTCATCAATATGCGTTGCCTTAACCAAGCATACTGTGCTTCTGGTGTTAGGTGCTTCCTAAGCAGTATTGCAGTTCCAGGATTATTATGAAGATGCTTTTTTTCTTTTTCCTGAGTATTTTAGGATTTCTAGGATTTATAAAGCATCTTTCACATAGTCAGGGGACGCTGCTCCTTTTTTCTCTGCCAGTTTGTGCTTACATCTCTGTACTCACACAAACAAGGAATTGGTTTTATTTTTCTCATATGGCTTGGACCTCTACCTTGTGTAAGCAAAGCCACTAATACGCAGCCCATCTTGGCACGTGTCAGTAGTTTGCAGCACACTATATCTACGTTTAGGTAAGTTAAGTACACCTGAAAAATTAGATCCAATGTATACTATATTCCTAGGTTTCTTTAAACTGTAAAAATACTGCACTGTATCTTAAAAAGACTGAGAGCGAAAACACATTAATAAACCAATTTAAAATCACAGCTCTGATACACAGTCTAATCCATGGTCTTCCGTGTACTAGCCTCTGTGAAGAACTTATGGAGAGAAGAAATTGTAAATCTCATGAATCTTTGCAGACCCAGGGTCAGCAGGAAAGCATTTTCCTGAAGCACACTGTCTGGGACACCCTGCAGCGTGACAGCCACCCCTCTATTCAAGCCCACTTTGATGGTGTCAGTTAGCAGTAGATCTCCTACTTTAGGGTAAATACTCTAACCAGAAGGTGGGTGACTGAAATGGTGTCATGATTTCACATTTCTGTTTTGTGGACTCCTGCCTATTTGAAGGTCTTAAATAAACTTTGAGACAGCTTTTTGGACTAGGCCTCTGAAAAGGCTTAAGGAGATGCTTTGTTGCTCATAGGTAAGAAATCCCAGATACATGTGGAAATTCAACTATACCAAACAGGTATTTTCAAGTTGCATGGGCAAGTTTCTAGTGAGGTAAGATGCCTCCAGCATTATTACCCAGCTACTGCAGGGTTCTTTGAGTTAAATTCTGAGACACAGCTATTCAGTTCTAACTTATTTCAGTATCTTATCAAAATCCTAGTCCATTTCTTCTTTTTTTGTTTATTTATTTTTCTATGTGGGATAAAGTCCCCATTGAGGTTGTGCTCTTTTGGTGTTTTTACACCTAATTGCTTATTAAGGAACCTTCAAGAAATAGCTAAGTGCGTGCTAGATTTCTTCTAAGAAAACAGCCATGGGAGATCATCCAAGAGAGGACCGAATTAATAGTACCCCCTGATGTCATGCTCAGCTCTGTACAGCTCTTTTGCTCTATGGTTAAATGGGAGCAAAAGCCAAATTTTATCAGGCACTGTTGCTTCTTGCTCAGAATTTTCAACTAATTTCACATTATACTTTTTTTCTTTTGTTTTTCCCCTTCTATGTGTATGGATTCCTCACCTAATTTCATAAGATGTATGAAATGTGCAAAGCTTACTATGGATATTGAAACAAGGGGGGTACAGAATTACAAAATAAAATGTAAAACCCTTTAGAATTAGTCTT
>NDXB01015084.1:0-12625 GCA_002631895.1 Agapornis roseicollis | reverse complement strand
AGGTTGGGCAAAGAGGAGATTCAGAGCAGCCCGGCAGAGAAGGACTTGGGGGTGGTGGTCAATGTTGTACAAGGCCACCAAATTTGTCAGGCAGTATTTGCCCTTAGGTTATCTATAAAATTTATTTAATTTAATTCATATCTTCATTACTGTCCTTCTGAGGTTGCAGGTTTTTAAATTCAGAAAGTGTCAAATCTTTATTCTGCTCCTGTCTCTTTGAAGGATTTATTTTGATAAGGAAACTGACTTTTAACATGACTCTGTTATGTTACTCAGCCATTATCTTAAACTGACCTCAAAATATTCCCGTGTGGTTGATGTCACTACAATGGGTTTTGAAAATATAGTTACACTAACTTATGGGGTCAAGAAGAAGTTTGTAGATTGTGTTGTACTTCTGGACTCAGATTCTGTCATTTTCTTATATATCCTATAATAGCTTTGTAAGGAAAAGATCCCAAATGCAATACTTTCATTATGGTGAGAAACACCATAAATGTTATTATCACTGCCATTCTACAGATGGGAATATTCAAGCAAAGAGATGGTAAGTTTTGGTTCGAACTGGCAGTATCAGAGAAAGCTCCTGGCTGTCACATTGGTGTGTTAGTCACGAGACTATACTTCTGCTTCTGAAGTCAGAGGTATATAATTTCATTTACCCATTTCTTAAAAAGACATTGGAATGCTGCCTTGTTATGAATAAAAGTTTGAATTAGATTCCTCAATACGCATGTAAATTCTGACTTCTTCTAGGCTTTTGATGAGCCATTTTTTTTCATCTCATTATGAAAAAGTAAAAAACCTCTACTTAAATGCACTTTCAGTTTAGGAAGGTATTATCCTTACTTTGCATCCCAGGTATTAGTACCTCTGATCAAAGTAACACCTGCTTTCTCAGCCAGATATTTCAAGGCCTTTGAGCATAATCTAAACTGACAGGCACAAGGCATTTGATACACAGAATAACTTAACACTTGGTTTTTAAAGTAAAACTTCTTATAAAATGAAGCTGATATTCTCACTAGACATTGGATCAATTTTATTTAGATAGCGTTACCATGTTTCTGACAATTTGCTGAAAACATCCAATTATGTAGACAGTGACATCTGTTATAGATAAAGACTGATAATATGGATTAATTAATGCCTGTTAGCATGGCATTAACATAAAGGAAAAAGGAATGGGAAAAAAACGCCACAACTCAAAACTTCAACCCATATTTTAATCCAGGTATTATTATTAGTTTGAAGCATGCAAGACAGCCTACATTTTTTAGCTACTTGACTTTAAGCCCTTCAAAAAGTCTTGGAGCCAAAGAAAAAGTTGGAAGAGTGTGAGGAAAGAAAAACAACCTAGCTCCAGTATTTTTGCCAGTCCTGCTGTTTGGAGACTCCCTTTACCATTTGTATTTAATTTTCCTATCTTAGTACAAACCATTTTCCAACAGCTCCTGAAAGACAAGACGTGCATCTCCCCTGAGGTCACCCCAGCAGGAAATTACCAGGAATTAAAGACCTAGCCTTGCAAATATTTTGTCACGTGAGTAACATTAGTCAATGGGATACCCATGTGTAAGTGCTGGCTTGATCAGCACCTAAGAAGGCAACTTCAGGTGTACTCCTTAAATAATTCAGTCTAGATTGCAAGTCTGCATTATACAACACATACATCAGCCAATGTTATTGAAGATGTTTCAACTCATACTAGTTCAAGTTATTTTATCATGCTGTTTTTAATAATTCTCTTGCCTCGACTACTCATCCTCATGTAGCTGTATGTTTTGAACACTGAATTGGGCATGACATTGAGGTTCTAGTGTAATTCAATCATTATGGAAAAAATGACATTCACATATGTTTACAGTTAGCCTGAATAGGAAGACAGTCAGCCACTTCATACCAGGTTACAACAGATACAATTTTAATTACTCCTTTTGTAAAAAATACTTTTCACATATNATCAGCACCTAAGAAGGCAACTTCAGGTGTACTCCTTAAATAATTCAGTCTAGATTGCAAGTCTGCATTATACAACACATACATCAGCCAATGTTATTGAAGATGTTTCAACTCATACTAGTTCAAGTTATTTTATCATGCTGTTTTTAATAATTCTCTTGCCTCGACTACTCATCCTCATGTAGCTGTATGTTTTGAACACTGAATTGGGCATGACATTGAGGTTCTAGTGTAATTCAATCATTATGGAAAAAATGACATTCACATATGTTTACAGTTAGCCTGAAGACAGTCAGCCACTTCATACCAGGTTACAACAGATACAATTTTAATTACTCCTTTTGTAAAAAATACTTTTCACATATGATTACTAACAAAATGACTGCAAAATGAAATTAGTTATATGTGGTTTCTAAGAGTCGGTGATCCTTTCAGTGTAAAAATACACGTTGTGAACAAACATTTTATTTAAATTGGGGGAAATCAAGTATTATTTTAAAAAAATCAAAAATTAATATACATGGTACTAAATCTTTCAAACCTTCATATGAAATAAAACCCCTCTCTTATCATAACTGAAATGATTGCAATTCAGTAAGATTCACAGTTGATTACTTCCAAGGAATCTAGGTTATTCCAAAGTGCTGTTTCCATAATTAGTGATGTTCTGCTCTTTCAGTAACGTTTATGTTTAGATGAAGTGATCCGCTTCATAATTTGGATTCCCCAAAATGCAGCGCAGATGGAAAACAGGACCTAAAACCGGAATTTCAAATGAGAAACTTTATGTAAGACTTTTTTTTTTTTAAATTACACTTATCTGTAAATAAAATGAATGGGTGAAAACAGAGAGCTCTTGAGTAAAAATATGTAAGAATTCTAGCCATGCTGATTAGTTCACTTTACAAATGTATGCTTTTTATTTTATGTTTTGTTATTTCTTATTGTGTACTTTCCTGTTTGAATTTGTACCTTTCTGAAAGGTACCAAAACAAGATAATTGCGTTACATTCCATACCTTGCAAAAGAGCTTGGATCTGGAGAGCTCAGAGTCATTGTTGTAGTTTGAACCCAGCCAGGCAGCACGTTCACTCACTCAACCCCCCCTCCCCCTTCTTTCCTCCCCAGTCCCAGAGGAGTGGGAGGGAAGATGGGCCGAAGAACTCCCACTGGTCAGATAACAACAGTCCAGTAACCAAGGTACAACACAAATCACTATCGCTATCACCAACAATAATAACAATGACAAAGAAAACAAGGGAAGAGGGTACGATACCACCCGCCGAAAACGAGCCCGACCGGGAAGCTCCCCCTCCTTCCGGGTAACTCCCAGTTACCCCCTGGGCATGACGTGCTATGGTATGGAATACCTCTTTGGTCAGTTTGGGTTCTGTCCCTCCTTTCTCCCGGCCCCCCCTTCCCCCTGGCAGAGCATGAGGCTCACGAAGTCCTTGGTCAGAGCAAACATCGCGCAGCAACAACCAAAAACATCGGCCTTATCAGCCTTGTTCCCGGGTTAAGTCAAAACACAGCTACTAAAGAGAAGAAAAACTGACTGCAACTGCTGAACCCAGGACAGTCATGTATAAGAAAGAACAATAGCACCACCATCACTTACAGCCAGTTGGTGCAAAAACATGAACTTCTGTTTTGGCAAATGGTCTGAAGAACTCTGACATTGTACCTTGCATGGTAGGGTGCAAATAATCAAAGTAGCCTTAAATAGAATCTATGGCAAGGGATGAGTTCTAGACGCAGCACAATACATCAGTATTTATCAACCTGATATTTATGAGTTATAAATGAGATTGGAAACAATGTATAGATATAATACTCCTTATCTTGTCTTAGGCTCTGCGTTTTTTTGTTTGGGTATTTAGATGGGGGTTGGGCAAAGAGGAGATTCAGAGCAGCCCTGCGGGGAAGGACTTGGGAGTGGCGGTCAATGAGAACATGAACATGAGCCAACTGCAGTGTGCGCTTGCAGCCCAGAAAGGAACCGTATCCTGGGCTGCATCAAAAGGAGCGTGACCAGCAGGTCCAAGGAGGTGATCCTGCCCCTCTACTCTGCTCTCGTGAGACCTCATCTGGAGTACTGTGTGCAGTTCTGGTGTCCACTCAACATAAGAAGGACATGGAGCTGTTGGAACAAGACCAGTGGAGGGCCACAAGGATGATCAGGGGCTGGGGCACCTCCTGTATGAAGACAGGCTGAGAAAGTTTGGGCTGTTCAGCCTGGAGAAGAAAAGGCTGTTTGGAGACCTCATAGCAGCCTTCCAGGAACTGAACCAGGACCACCACAAGGATGCTGGAGAGGGACAGTTCCTTAGAGGCTGTAGTGGTAGGTCAAGGGGTAATGAGTTCAAGCTTAAACAGGGGAAGTTTAGGTTAGATATAAAGAAGAAGCTCTTTGAGTGTAGTGAGACACTGGAATAGGTTGCCCAAGGAAGCTGTGAATGCTCCACTTCAGCAGTGTTCAAGGCCAGGCTGGACAGAGGCTTCGGGGACATGGTCTAGAGTAAGGGGTCCCTGCCCATGGCATGAGGGTTGGAACTAGATGATCTTAAGGTCCTTTCCAACCCAAACCATTTGGTGATTCTATGAATTTATGATATTTTGTCCAGATGATTATTTGTTTGAAGGGAGAGAGAAAATTGAAAAAGAATTTTGGGGTCAGATTATAATAATTTTTATTTCAGATTAATCTGCAATCAAAAGGTACTAAGCCTAGAAGAGCTAGCGTTATATAGCATTCGACATTTAACAATGCATGGCCCCAAAATCTACTTCAGTCACCCACTGAAGTACATGAGATTTGAATGTTGAACATAAATAATATATTACCATAATACCAGAAACCATGAATTTCACAGTCATTGAAGTGAAAGCGATGGATAAGGTCTGGCCCTTCCCAGTCTGTTTGAGACAGGTAGAGGCTTCACATAATCTATATATTACATACTTAGTAGCATAAGACAATGTATCAGTAGTGGAATTCTGATCAAATAAAAAAATCCAATTTCCATTCAATCTCTATCAAAACATAGTCCCTTTGATTGCTTTCACTGAAGACTTTAATTTTGCTTGAGCAAGTGGAATAATTCTATGATTTTAAGGGTACTCTGTCTACCGTATTTAAAAATTCTAATTATGGTAAGTGCTGTATTTGTGGTCCTATTTATAAGAAAGACTCATAAAATTTTCACCAAAAGAAATAAAAGTTTCAGACCTTTAGGTATGAAAGATTTAACTTTTTGTTTTGTTTTTATCTTTTCCTTTGCATTATCACAAGCACCTTGTAAAATTGCGTAGCTCTATTTTACAGCTATGGAACAGAAAGACTTTTAAAGCAGTGCTGCAGGCACATATGCTCCATGTTTTGAGAGATGCTTTATTTCTATGATGAAATGCCTCATAGAAGAAAACTAACTAGAACTATCTGTATTTCTGATTTGGCTGTTTTTTAATTGGGATGAGTGTGAATCGCAACATACATAAAACTATTCCTTACATATAGCATGCTCTTACTGTGAAAAAATTCTTTATCATGCTATCTCCAGAAACAGATCTTATCCAGTTGTCATCGTCAGTTCTTCTGTGGCACTTTACTAAACTCCTTTGATTCCTTACCTCAGAAAGATCACTTCTATTCCTGGAAGATGCATTAAATATAGATGTTTTTCATTTTTACAAGAAGCACGTCTAAGCACATTTAATAACTGAGGTACAGGGCATTTATAGGGGATTAATGACTGTTGCAAGATGATGATCACCTGAAGAAGCACAGCCATGGGCCATTAAACCCCAGGAAATGTCCTTAGCTAAAGATGGCTATTGCTATTACAGCTTGAAAATGAAAAACCCATATTGGGTGAATTTTTCTTTAAAAAAATAGAGTGATGCTGCTGCTTCTTCTTTCTTAATTAAAATTCTTTATTTTCTTTAATTTCTTAAAGCGTGCAATCGATGCTTGTGGGGACATATTTCAAATTGTAGTTACTACATCCAGAACGAAAAAACACGTACTACACATTGTGGATCTGGAGAACTACTTTGGCTTCACGATTCTATGAAAGTATAGATTCACTGCCTATCAATGTCAGGACTACAGGTACTCAATGGAAATAGTGCATTCATGAAACAATAATGCTGCAAGATTACGGGGGATGCAGTTTCTGAAAAACCCAAACATCAGGGAAAAAAATTAAGGGGCCACATCCTCCCTTGCACAACAGAAATTCTGGCTGGCTCTACTGCTATAATGCTGACCTACCCTGAAAAGAGGCAGCTGTATGGGGCTACCAAGCAGAAACTTGCTGTGTAGGGTTGGAGTTCAGTGTCTTTTGATTGCTGCTACATATTTCGGAGTTACAAGGCTTGACCCACTTGAATGAATGGTGTAATGAGGTGATGTCAGCAATGGAAAGCCAAGAAAATATGTGCCAGAATTCTGAGCAGACAATAGTGTGGGCAGCAGGAAGCAGGAGATCATTCCACCAGGCAACCTGAACTGGAGTTCATCAGTATTTTTCTAATGCCCTTGGGAAAACATTTTCTGAGTCCTATGTGCAGATATTCTGCATTTTTGGTTCAACCCTCTCACACCCTAACAGGTTTGATTTCGGCTTTGGGTTTTGGTGGTTCATTTTGTTTGGGCCATTTTGTTGTGGTTTTTGGTGTGGTTTTGTTTTGTTTGGGTTGTTGTTGTTGTTGTTTCCTTTCCAGTTCCTAAATTACTTTCACAGAAATTTTTACTCCGTTCTATATTGTCTAAACCAACTATTATTTGTCCTTTGCTAAAAATATTCACATATCAATGTCCTAATTCAGCAAGTTTTGAAATAAAAGGAGAATTAAATCATATACTTTTTTGCGGTTTTAAACTGAGAACAGTTTCCCCACAAATAATATTACATAAGAATAGTTTCAATTATGTCTTCAAATGAAAAGTTACTTTGGACAGTGGTTATATATGGAACAGCTAGACCTAAAAGCAGGATTTCTCACAACCATACACCCAGAAAAGAAAAATGCACATATTAAGGTATATTTTTTGCTACTTTAATATAAGCACTTGTTAAATTTACCTGTTCAAGTAACTACTGATTAATTATAGATGATCCCTAGACTGCTGGAAGAGGACAGTCCTCTTCCAAATATGTACATTACCTCCTTTCAGATGGTCTATTTCCATACAGTCCATATTCTTTCTCTGAATAAGGTTACGGTATTGTAAACAACATTATTCATAAGAACAAAGATAGCTTAACATAATGGACTGACTGCAGGACTCATTCTGCAGCATTGGAAGTGGGCAGAGTGAGGCTAGTAGAGAAATGCTGTGGCATTAACAGCAGATGCAGAAATCACTAATCTTGTACAATGCATGGATCAGGAAGACTGTACTAGCAAGAAAGTGGCAATAACAATACCTGGAAAGGAAAACTAAGAAATGAGAAAATTCCTTCTCTGCATGATACCTTCCATATACTTGGAATATATGAGAACAAAGTGGGAAGCTAATTATTAATTTTCTCTTTTTTTTTCCTTTTTAGTGAAGGAACTGTGGGTAGAAGGGAACAGGGACAACTACAATAGTAGTGGCTTCACAGCATTTATCCAAGATTTCTATAGAAGTAGCAGGTTGTCTGGAAATTCTCCATAAGAGTTCATGACACACACTCAGACTACTGTTGCAGGACATATCTCACATATTCAGCATGTCCCTGAACTAGAAAAAGGTGTGTATTAAGATACTGTTGGCACACAAGCCAAGTATCTTCAACCCCCCCAAAACATATTAATAGTTCGCTCACATACTGGTTTCTTGCTACCATGATATACCTCATTAGTTTTATACTTCATTAATTAACAGATAATGACAAGTAGAGAATGATATATACATCTCCTCCTTATTCTGTTAAATGTTTTATATATTCCTTCTTTTATTAAAATACTGTCTGAGACTCTAAAGCTAGATAATGCATGAACACATAGGCTGCAAAAGCCCCTATACCTTTTAAAGGCTTATATTACACATCCAGGGAAGACAAAAAAAGATCTGGAGAAAGCATATGTATTCCTCAGTTGCTTTCACAGCTGGGTACATCCCCATTATGAAATCAAGTGCACTGCAGAGATGCCTGTGCTAGTAAGAACATAAGCTGCTAAATCTCTCTCAGCACAGCACCAGGTTGACTCTGTCTTTCCTGGCGTTACACACAAGCTAGTAAGTCACATTCCTCAGCTAAGTACATGGGATTTTTACACAGCCTGTGCTATTGCAGACCTAAAATGGCTTATGTGCATCCGGCATGGTATCTTGCATCACGTCCTTCACTCAGGAGAAACGAGCCCACTGACTGAAATCACTTGTGTAGATATCTGTATCCTACTGAACTGTTACCTATGAAACTCCTTCTCTCTTGGGTCATAGAATAACCCATAACCTAAGCAGTAGGATTAGGAAGGTTTTACCTCATTCCCCAAAAGACAACAAACCCCACTAAAGTTGGAAGCTTTGCTGTCAGTCATGCGAACAGGAACTCCAAAGCATGTTAATAATTATTAAACCTTTACCTTGTGATGAGCTAATGCAAGCTGGAGATGGTATCAGTGTTACTAACTTATAGATAAACTCTCTACATCTCTTCAGTATAAAATTTGTTCAAAATATTTTATTGAAACATCTGAGAAGACTTCCCACCGTGTTACCTAATGCCATCTATAAATTACTAAGTCATTCTAAAATGTTTGGCCGTTTCAAGTTATCCCCAAATAAAACCCTGTTAAACAAAGAAAGAAACAGAAATCTTCTTAGCTGCTCAATGAACATTTAAGAGAACTTCTGGACCAAGTCTCTTTCATTGTTTTGCAAATACACTCTAAAAAAATAATTATTTAGTGACTATAAATTGCCCATCATTTTCTGAGCTTAAAAATTTCATAAAATCTGCAAATAAAATATGCACTTTGGTACACATTCTGGAAAGAATAGTCATATTTTACAGTTTATATTTATTGTTCTTTCATATTGCTTTAATTTTTGAGAACACAGCACCATGTTGAAAGCTCACAGTTTTAGAAGACTGATTCTGGATGTCACCTTTTTATTTTAAATACTCTGCCATTTTTCAGCCTCAATTTTCAGCAGAGAAAAAGCAGGCATGGAAATTTTCAATCATTAGATTTAAAATGAACAATTAAAAGTTTCATAAAAGTTGAGATGATAAAACTTAATCTGTAAACGTACCAGTTTAATCTGTTTGAGTGTAACAGGTCAAATTAGACTGAAAGAGTTATTAATGAATGAGTTATTAATGAAAGAGTTATTATGAGTTATTAATGAAAGAGTTTGTTGCAGAAATAAAACATTTGAGAGCATTTTGAGGGGTTGTTTAAAACATTTAAACAGGAAATGTACCCATTGAGATGAAGCATCTAATTTACTTTTATGCCTGTCAGCAGTTGTAGCATAATTACATACACCCCACTGCATCATTTCAAGTTCAAACACAAGCTGGAGGGGAAAACACTTTCAAGGTAGTATTTAAATTATACGTAAAGAGCAGTTTACTCTCCCTTGTTCAAGAAATACGAAATTCGTTTCAGTTTGATCAATATTTTACTGCAGTAATTTTATATTTAAACAAGTCTAAATCGTGTGGTTTTTTAGGCTTAATTTAATGCTTTTAGATGTAATATTTTATGCAAGAAAATCTGGACATGTATATTTCTGGGATAAGAACAAGGGTATTCTTTTTACATGGTCATGGGTTTAAGAAGAGTTTAGTTACCGTACTGCTTAGTCCTGTATTGATGTAAGCTTTTACTTAGAAGATGGGGCAAATTAATTTAAAGAAGCCCATGCAGGAGGGACCTGTATGCCTGCATCCTTGTTTGAAAATATAGGAAAATTGCAGCTACAGGAAAAGAGTTATTGTAGTTTGTCCTGGGTTCAGAGTATGGATATTGTGCATAAGCACCCTGGCAGGGCTGTAAATGGAACCAAGAGCACTCTGTCAGCCTGGAGAGCTCTTAAAAAGGTGGCTGCAAAGTAGAAGATCTCCGTTCACTGCTCTATCCTCTTGAGAGAAGGCTGACTAGCTATGAGCTCCAAAATTGGATTTTTTCCATTGTGTGGGGGAAAAAAAAGCATTAAAAAAATAATCCCAGCCTTTAACTATAACCCACAGACATTAGATCACCGACAGGAAAAACTCTGCTGCAGATGTTGAAGAGAAGTGATGGGAAAAAGCTGGCTACTGTGACTAATGGCAAACGTGAAAGAAAGGGATAAGAATATGAAGAGAGGGATAAAACAACTCAGGGACAGGCAGAAGGGATTTCCAGCACAGTGAACAAACACTAGAAAAGTATTCAAGAAAGACAGAGGAAGATTGAGGCTAAGAGTCATTTGAGACTAAGATAGCTCTTAAAGCAAAAGTTGCAAGGAGAAATGAATGGAGAGTATAGATGGCTGTTCTCAGGATAAAAAGCCCAACCCAAACAAATACAACTAATCAAACAAAAAATAACCAAACAAAAAACCAATGTCTGAACGAAGGAAATGGGTTAATATTTATTGATGCTGTAAAGGAAAAATCTTGCCATAAACAATATATGTCCAAGTTAAAGATAGACAGAACACACCCATCCTGCCAGCCAAAAGCAGTAAACTGTGCCTTTTTTTTCTGTTCCAAGGAGAAGAAAAATGTGCTGAGGTCAGTCTAGCTTCTGTCCATCCCTTTACATGGAAAAGTAAATCTCTTTCTGGCTCTTGGTTTCTTTCTTGCCTGCTCTCAAGACACTCTTCCTGTGCTCTGGCTTGTTGATTCTACTCTTGTCCAGGGAAACTCCCATTCCCAAAACTCACCATGTTTTGATTATATAAAAATCATTGTTATCAACATTAACCACTGATATAGTCAAATGGGCTAAACCATTGATATTCCCTCTCATTATGTCAATCTAATGAAGTTGCGTTATTTAATTAGCTTACAGGGAAAAATAAAATTAAATGGAAATGATCCATGTGACTTTCTACTGGGAAAACTAGGGGAATGTGGTCTAAATGAAACTTCTCTATGGAGGGTACAGAACTGAGTGGAAGAAGAAACCTTCAGAAAGGAAAAATCTATTATATCACAAAATGAGAGGGAAATTAAAAGAGAATTTAGAATTTAGCAGGCATGTGTATCATAACACTTCTAAAACACAAGAAACTGAAACATCTTTCTTTTCCTGGAAAGCAGTAGGAGATATAATAGTTTAAAAGAAGTCTGGAAATAATGAAGAAAATGTATAATTTAACGAAAATGGAAGAAACTAGACTTGAGAAAAAACCAAACATACAAGTATGCTGTAAGGAATTGTCAGGAGTACATCAGAAAGAAATTGCAGAGATGGAGCAGTTCACAAATAATACATGCCTTAATCTTACAGTGCTAATACAAAAATATGTTAGTACCAGTATGGAAGATACTAACAGAAGCATTTCATGTAGCCCATAGGTACTGATCCAGTCTACTTAAAGGTGATGAAGTCTTTCAGGGAAACACAGATAGGCTGGATATAATCATGAAGCAGACAACAAGAATAAGAAAAGGTTTAGAAAGATTGACCTGTTGGAAAGGTTAAAGCAATTCTGCTGAGTATTCTTGAGGAGAGAAAGGAAAGGGAATAAAGGCGGGGGGTGGAGGTGTGGGGTGAGACAGGAGGAATAAAGAGAGAGAGGAAAAAGTCTCATGAGGGGCAATAAGATCAACCCTCTTACATGTTAGGGAATTAGACAAAAAAAGAAGACGATGAAAAGCTACTGCTCAGGGTAATAAAAACAACAAAAGATCTTTTAAAAACAAATTTTCATTAGTTAACATTGGCTATGAGAATGGCTATATAGCATTGGAATCAGCTACATAAGGAAGCTGTGAATGATGGAGAAATGGTTAGCTAGGCATGTGTCTATTGTATAGCTTGATCCTTTTCCAGTGCAGGTTCCCTGCCAGCCTGGTATTTCTGTTTACTCACAATGAATAAAAACAGACTCTTCACCTCTAACTAATGTTTGCTAAGATCTACTTTGCCAACAGTGGTTAATAAGGACAAAATTGCCTAGCTCATGGAACAACCATTACTTAGCAACTACTCTTTTTTTCCCCAATAACCAACCTTTTTTTTCCCAGTTTCTTGTCTGGCATTAGGCAGCATTGAACCTGCTTCTCATCAGTGTCACTGGATTATTACATTTAGGGATCAGCTTGCACTGGCTCTTGAAATGATAGCTGCAAAGACTGACAGAAGAAGCATGAGCTAGCTCACTCCTATTTTATATTCAGCATACTCTCTGCACTAAACCTGTGGAACCACATAGTCAAAATAACTTGCTTTCAAGACTGAAAGGATCATCAAGTAGTTATGGTAAGAGCCTGGGATGCTGGGATGTTCAATTTGCCATAGATTAGGCAGCATATAGCAAGACACTCAGTCTTAAAGCTCCTTAGGTTCAAAACAGACAGATTCTGTTTCCCAAAAAATAAGTTACTTTCTAATCCCTGCTGTACTAAAAGTTTCATAAAAGTGAGATGATAAAACTTACTCAATCTCTAAATATACCAGTTTAATCTGTTTGAATGTAACAGGCCAAATTAGATTACAGAATCAC
>NDXB01015082.1:52184-71587 GCA_002631895.1 Agapornis roseicollis | reverse complement strand
TTTTTTTTTTTTTTTTTTTTTTTTTTCCCATTAGAATTGTGGAAGTGACTGGGCAGCAGCGAATTTTGTTCCAGATGATACAAATATGAGAGTATAGGAAAGGTGAATATCTGTAAAAACTTGAACAGCAGGTCATAAGCAGCTTTAGAAAATGACTGACTCAAGTGCTACAATAAGAAATGGCTATTGAAGCGCTGCTATGAAGGATTATTTCTAAAGAATTCTAGTTAGAGAGGGCAAGGGCCAGTATGCATGGAAGTAAAAACTAACTGTTGCAGTTCAATGCCCTCTATGTCAGCTAGAAAGTAACCCTTGCCAGCTAATTTGGACTTACTCAAGTGACATATACATGTAATGTTTAATACAGAAAGTAGTACTTCTTATTCCATGCAAATCACAAAGCACCAGCTGAAAGTTTACAGGATGGTCTTGTATGAACAATTTCTTGCCTAACCATTCTGTCATTACCCTTGGCAACCAATATCATGGTCATATGATGTTTCCATGGCCACAAGTTAATATCTATGCATGAGTATCCTCCCATTTCCCCTTTCTTATAATAGTGCCCTGGAGTCTGAGATGTAAATGTAGATTACACATTACATGCATGAAAGATGAAGAGGCTAATGCTGTACGAATTCATCCTTTCCATAAGAAAATTTCCAGAGGTGCTCCCATCTGGCAGGTAGATCTTCAGACCATGTGGTTCTCTGCACCTTGCTTACTCCTGTCTGTGTAACTTGACTAGCTATATTTAAAATACCGGTTAAACTACTCCAGTAGATTCTTCCCACACTCTGATTCAGACAGTGAGATACCAATGAAGCGATAAGCCCTGGAGACATAAACACAGTGACCACCAAGTAACAAAGGCAGGTGGGAGGTGGTGGCTGGGGTTGATGTGCAGGTTATATTAAATGCCATCTTACATTAAACTTACAATGGTTAACTGCCTGTTTTTTATTATTCTTACAAAGTTCCACCAAACATGCAATATTATGAAGAAGTCCATATTTAACCATACCAACGCTTCATTCTGCATCCTTAGAGCTATCATTTGAGACTCCAGTATATGGTGAGGATTGGAGTAGGAGGTGCTGCTGTGTACATTGACCTTCAGTCAGGAGCAGAGGAGTCATCACACTCCAGTAATGGAGTTAGGCAATTAGTGCCTAGCCAACTAAACATACAGTGTAAACAATCTGGAGATACTTGTGCAGTTTAAGCTTTGTTGAAGAGAATATTTAAGGCTGCATCTTACTGTACCCTGGGAACTTGATTCCAGGGCCAGGCATGTAGCTAAGAACAGAACAGTTGTAGAACTTGGAGCTGCAAATACTTTTTTCCTCACTTTAAAGACTAGTCAATGCTGTTCAATGTGGGCCATCAGGATATACTTTACTCCTTGATCCCTGTGGCATACTCAGTTCCCTAAATCACTTTTCTGTCCTTTAAACTCCTTGTTACTCTGATATCAGTCTGACAGCCCCTACTTTTTGGGTTTTTTTTGAAAAATAAGTGAGTAATTAAATGGCAGAGTGACAGAAGCTTGGAGTCGTGAGGCAAGTAATGAATGATTAAAATAATTTAAGTATTATTTTTTACAGTTTATTCAATTATTTTAAAAATCAAGGGTAGAGAGAATAACAGATAATGCCACAGGAAATTTGCCATACAGCTCCACAGGAAAGTGCTCCTAAAGGCTTTTGTTTTAATAGAAAGTTCAGTTAAAGTAGGAAAATGTATTTTTTTTCTTTTGTTACAGTATATCTGTCAGGCACATCTAGTGAATGTCAGCTAAAAAACTTTTGGTTTTGAAGCTGTTGCTGTGTTCTGCTTAAGCTCTTCTGCTCTCTGTGTTGTGTTATATTCTTTTTTCATCTGATGTGAAAGAAATTCTGTTGTCTAAACATAACTGCCTAGGATGAGTGTAGTTACTATTTGTCCTCTTCTTCCTAGAGAGTAACATGTGACATTCAGTGTTATTCACTAGTCAGGTATGAAAATGAAGTGACACAATACATGCTGATCATTTTGGAACAGTTTACCAGATTATCACCATGAGTATACACTGCTGTGAGCAGGCTGGCTCCACAACTAAGTCCAGAGTATTTCCTACTCGCCCTCTTTTAGACATATTCTTTTACTTACATCAATAAATTCTTTCCATTACTATCATAATAGGATATTCTACAATATTACTGTAATATTCTTGAAAATGTTGGATGTTTTGGGTGACTTGAAGTTCACAAGAAGGTATAAAATCTACTTAAGACAACAGGAAATATAACAACAGCTTCTGAAACAGAATTTCTTGCCTTCCTCCTTTATATTTTCTCTGGCATTATATTTTGAGGGGTTTTAATTCTTTAAAAGAATTTTAGAATTTCATTAGTAAACCTGGTTTAAAATGTCAGTAGGAAAATTCTGTCTTTATACCCTTAACTCGGTAACTCACATTTTTGCTTTCCTTACCTACCCTCTCCTTAATGACCTGTCATATTACAGTTTTCACATACATAGCATTTAAAGTTAGTATATATCTATGAAAATGGGAAGAAGTAAAATCTGCCCAAAAATGTGGGGTAAAGTCCTGTTTTAAGATGAGACACTGAAGCCAAAAACATTATATTATGCATATATTTGCTGAATTTCAAGGGGTTACGAATGTTTATTCTTTTGTTTACTTCAGTACTAATAGCATCTATACTATTCCATGCTTTTGAGATCACTAGTCACTCATTAAATTTGTTTCCTTTTTCCAGCACACAAGCTTTTGTGTTAGACCTCTGCCACCCTTTCTCAGTGCTATAGTTCAGTGCACTCATAACATTGGCAACTTTTCCAGCACAAAATGTAAAAATTAAAAGTATTCTTGTACCTAGAAGATAGCTTCTCTCTTATGTGATCTAGTATAGGAGACTCCAAAGAAATATAACTAAAATTGCATCTGGGTGAGAGCTAAATCTATAAATAGAGATCCTTTGGCCATGTGCTTGTGTATTGATTCTCCACTAGTTGCTCCATTTCCAGTGTAGATGTGTCTTTAGGAATCAAAAGTCACTCCACATTTCTGAAGAGATGGTCTTCAAATTTAAACTCCAAGTTTTATTAAGGTAGTGTTTGGATTGCATTATAATTTTCACGTAGAAATGAAAACATAGTAAATTTAAATGGCTTTGTATTAGGCCTACAGGCGGAAAGTAAAATCTGAAAGGGCTCTGCTGCTGCTGAAACATATCATCAGGCTCGAGCACAGATACAATCTTTTCCTTTAAGTGTTATAAGCTTTCACAGCACTGTTGATGTGGCTAAACTTCAAAGAAGGACATTTCATTTATCCCTTCTCTACAGCCCTACTGTCTACTGCATGTACATAAAGGCTATTTTTTTTTCTTTTTAATGGGACAAACTGTGAGTAGTTATCACTTCAAATACATCCATTTGAAAACAAATTTAGCTTGACAGCTGCCCAGATTTTTCACTGATTTTTCTGGAGTGCTTTATTTTGCTAATTTTTTTTTACTGTATTTCTTTTTTTAGATTTTTACAACAGGAAAGTAAAACATTATTCCCTCAACAGAAAATAAAATTTAATAACTAATTCACTATTAAACGTTTTTACAAATGAGCCAGGTAAGATACATGATTAGAGAGACTGACTTTTTCTTCTACCAGTCTAGGAACTAGTGCACTAAACAGAAATGTAGGAAATTTGATAACAGCTGATTGCAGTTAAGGTAGCAACTTATGGATGTTGTTAAAAAACTGGTGTTGACTTAATGAACTTTAAGTGGATATCTATTAGAGGACAAGAGGTAATGGCCTTAAGCTGTGTCAGGACAGGTTTACACTATATATTAGGAAAAATCTCTTTACTCAAAGAGTGCTCAGGCATTGGAACAGGGAAGTGGTGGAATCTCTGTTCCTGGAAGTGTTCAAAAACTATCAGGCTTTTAGGGACATAGTTTAGTGGTGGACTTGGCTGTCTTGGTATGATGATTGGACTTGAAGATCTTAAATGTCTTTTCCAAACTAGCTGACTCTATGATTCTACAGTCTATGCTAATGATAGATCTTTAGCCTCAGTATATTTTCTAGCACTAATTTTTTCTAGGGAAAATTTCAGCAGTGCTTCTCACACAAACTTATCTGCAAAGTTGTAACAACAATTACGGAAATGCTCCTACTAGTTTTCTCTTACTGATAAGGGAAAACTTTTCTATACTAATGCTGATTTCTCCTCAGAAAAATCTGAGGACATGGAACTTACCTAAAATAATTAAGCTCTGAATAGCAGCAGATACTGAGGACCTGTGAATTGTCACAAGTCTTAGAAATTCAGAGCAAAAGCACAGACAAGCTGAAGTTGGTTAAAAAATTTTACTTAAATTAGGTTTTTCAGAAGTATCGTTGACTCGTTCAAAATAGATGGCATCTTTCTTTTACTGTAGCTTACATGAGACAAAATAAAGGAATTTGTCAGCTTCTCACCATGTGGCACAAAAGCATGTGAGATAAATTTGATCTGTATTGAAATGTTTGGTCTTTCTGCAGTGATGCTGAACAGCAGATAAAGCTGCAATTAAAAGGCACATACAGCATCCACTATGCCTGATATTCCATTTTATAACAATTCCTTGTCACTTTCCACAGAGCTTAACAACAGAACTGTCTGGGTGAAACAATGCATGAAAATGCTGTCTACTCCACCCTGCCCTGGTTAAATACAGTTAACGAACTGGAAAACTGATATTGATAAAACTGGCTCTGGTTATCTGAAGGGCACATCAGATTTGAACTTATCAGTAAATGTTAAACCTCATAAAAGTTAAATCAGCCATGATTTTTCTTTCCTCACCCCACCCCAAATACTCAAAGGATTGTCCATCATTGTCAGCTGACTATTAAAGTATGGCACAGGAAATCGCTAAGAATGAGTTCTATGGAAAATGCAGTATATAATAAAAAAATATTTAAAATACTGTGTAAATGTCCATGTAATGTCAAGCACTCAGACTTAAATATATGCCATGCAATGAAATATGCTCTTTTCTTGACTTCTGAAAACTTACTGGTTTAAAATAACTTATTTCAAAATACAGATCAGGGCAATTAGCTTTCCAGAGCATGCATACACTTGCTTCCTGCAGATGTTAATGAAGAAATAGCCTAGTGTTGAACTATATTTTTTAGTTTAGAACTTGTACTTGCATTCTAGAGAATGGTAATTATACTACATTTCTCAGTATTTTTTCTTCTCTTTGTTAGATGCATTGCTATAACAAAATAATTCAACAAAATTTACTAAAATTGAAATATGCGATAGAATCTGATAGTCACATTCCTTTAAAGGTTCCAATGAAGTCCCATCATGAGCAGTGAATAGTATTTCATTTGTATTTTCTATTATGCAGGCTAAAAAATATTTTCTGAAAAACACCTATTGTTGTGCATGAAGTCACTGAATAAATTCACAAGATATTCTTAGAAATTAATAGCAGAATAATAATTAAGTTGTGACCCATTCTGTTTATCAAAGCAAGACAGGGGCTTAATGACATGAGATCACTCTAAACCACAATTTTATATAAGTCTGAAGGTGAACTGCATTTGCATTTAAGATCAATTTTTAACAATGCTTCAATTTAAAAGCTCATTACTTTTACAGTAGTACAGTGCAAATGATAAATAAGCTAATGAAAACCTCTAAAAATAAGGCTGTTCTACAGAACTTGAAAAGAAGTATTTGTATTTGAAAAGAAGTAGTTAATTGGTAGCATCATTTTTCAACCTCTACTGTTTGCTAGTAAACATGGAATAAAATGCTAAGAGGCTCTTAGAATGAATTAATGAAAAGAGTGTTGAAGGCAGAGCTACTCCTGCACTCATGATGGTGTAATGAAGAGGTAATCCCTCATCCCTCTGCTATGAGAGGTGAGTTAAGCCTCCAAAACAGTCTTTGAATTCATTTCACCATTGCATGTTTGTTGTTTATTTATTGCTAGAATGATCCATCTTTCCACTCATATTCTGGCCACTTTTCAAGTGATAGTCAACCTCACAGGTCATGCGAGGAAATGCAATATTCATTATTTGATGGCCAAGCTGTTTACATTTAATAGGTTCCTTCTGCACAGCTTAGCGAACTATTTAAAACTACATATTTCTTTGGAGAAAAAGTGGAATTATTATCACTCATAAGTTACTACTTTTGCCTTCATTGTTGCTAAACCTGCATTTATTTCTCTTGATTATTTGTCTTCACGTATTAATCATCATTTCATTTTGAGGCAGCAAACGTATTTGCTCCAAATTCTTCAATATATGAGAAATGGCTTTGAAGAGCAGTAAATCATTGAGAAAGTGATTTAACCGAGTCACCCTTAGCTTTCAATTGAGCATTTATTGAACAACTCACAAGAATACCTAGAAGTTACCTTTTAGTTGAGGCAGGGAGCTGGAAAGCAACATCACTAGGGTAGCAGCAACACTTATATTCAGAGGTGTGCCAAATGGATCTAAAACAAGCTATATTTAAAAAGGAGAGAGAAAAGAGAGCTAGATGTCTTAAAAGTTATTAGACTTCTGCAGTCAAAGAATCCTTTCAGGAGATACCTCATAACAACAACAAATATAAATAGAAATGTAATACTACTTACACTAATGAGAGGGAAACAGAAAAAGACAACTATAACAAGCAAAAGCAAACATCAAATTGTCTCTGGTAGTCTCCTTTCAATTACCTTGTGTGGTAATTCTCTCTAGTTCAGCAAGTGGCATGCTGCCTTTCTTTGTATAGTAGCGTAAAAGGTGAACAAAAAGGTGTTTAACATTCATTCAAGAAGAATCCACTCCACCCTCAAGAAGTCTGCTTGAAGGTTTTGAACATATGTGCTTATGGCATGCAAATGAGGAGGAGAAAATAGCAAACAATTCCTTGTCACATTGATTTATGTGTTCTCTTTATGTTTCTATGTGAAACAAAAGTTTCTCATAGCAGCCGGTGACCTTCAGAGCTGAAACAGTGTGCGTTTGCCCTCCTTACCTGGTTATTCTGGCTGTGCCTCAGATATGAAGTTGGAATTGTATCAGAAAGTGTACAGAATTGTAGAACGGTTTCAGTTGGAAAGGCCATTGAAGATCATCTACTTCCAATCCCCTTGCAACAAGCAGGAACACCTTCCACTAAACCAGGTTGCTCAAAGCCCCATTCATCTATTCCTTGAGCACTTCCAGGGATGGGGCAACAACAGCTGCTCTCTTCCCACTTTAGTCACTGCTTGGCAGAAGTTTTAATGGCAGAGGAAACAAGTGGCAAAAATATTCCAACCCAAATCAAATCACGGTTCCAAGAAAAAACAAGCTTTTAATTTCAGGGCTTATCTATATAAATTTTAAAATCTATTAGAAATGGGTTAAGTGTTTTCTTTCCAGGAAATATTAGGCTGGAAGGAAAGCAGTGTCACATGTTATAAGTAATTATGTTGAAATTGCGTAACCATCTGAATTTGGAATGTCTTTTTAAATTAACAGTCCAGAAAGCTCTCTCCCTTTCTACAGTAATGGCTTTAAATACAAAGAGGGTCACAGTCACTCTGAAATTGAAGAAAAAACTCAACCTGTCACTGATCTACCAGCTTTCCACTTACCCTAGCAGATTACTCCTGATTAGTGCTAAAGTATGGGAGAAGGACTAGTCTAATTTATTTGGCTGATGCTCACCCATTAAGTCTATTCATCGCATATCATATAGGCCATAATCGCATACACAAAACTGACAAACTATACTTTAGGGAGACTACGCCTCAAGCCTATTCTTTTGCACGGGCCACATTTTTAATTTCATTTGAGGTTAGTGTTTTCTGAATTTCTGTTCAAAATCCCCGAGTTTCTTACTCTTTTTTGCAATTTACAATTTAATTTTTTACAAATAACCTGTACAACTATTTAAAAACCCACAATATAGGGGAAAAAATGTTATTATTATTAAAATACAAAAGAGAAATAGCGCAGGTCAGACACATGTCAACTCAGTATCAGTACTTTTTAAGGTTCATGTCATATGTGTCCTAAATTCAGAAGTGATTCTTCAGTACATTCTTTTTTTGGGGTTTTTTTTACCCTCTTCTGATTACATTTCCCAAAGCAGGAAACTCCAGCTGAACTGACAAATTTTACATTCATATTACTGGTCATACTAAACACCTGTACCCAAGATGGGGGAGAAGAATACCCAGTTCTGCTCTTTCTCCACCAGAAACACATGAGGAAGGTGCCTTTTTGCATTCAGGCAGATTATTCAGCATAAGGAAGCCAGGCAGAATGCTCCTGAGTGGACTGCAGAGTCTAATCTTGACAGGAAAGATCAAGAGTGTTCTCTTACAATACACCATGATATGGTCCCTCTTGTTCCAGTGCTCCACAGGCTAAGATGTTCTGCTGCATTTTTACAATGAAGAACAACTTAAGGATCACTACCAAGCCTGCATATCTTTAGGAACTGAAGAAGAATCTAATCTTATATATGATCTGATACTAATTGCACCCATGCTTTTGCCCCTTTTGTGGGCTGTTTTTGTGACACCTGTTAGGTTAGCCAGTTCAACAGACCAACTTAAAATCTCTGAACATAAAAACCCCATCTACTTTTGAGTTAATGATCCTTTCTTATATCCAAGGTTTGCAAGAGTTGTTTATTTTTGGGACAGGTCAGACACAATGATTTCCTCCCCATACCTGTTAAAAACTCCTGCCCTCAGAAAAGGAAGTCATTTACTCTGCACTGAAATTCTAGTAATCTACAGCAAAGAAAGTCAACTATCAAAGGATGAAAATGATGTTGATATTTCTTACACATATCACAGCTGCTCTAGGCTACTCTTTGTGTCAGGAAAAAAAAATCAGGAGGATTAAAGGAAATTTATCACCATGTTTTCTCCCATCCCCAAATACCCAGAGTCATTCAAATTGTTTAGTCAGAGATTCACTTCCTGACAAAAAAAAAAAAGTTTGGTTTTAACCAAGAAGGGAAAAGAAAAAAGAAATTCCTTAGAGGCAATCTGCAGCCTACTGAAAGGAGAATTTCAGACTGAAACCTGTCCCAGATATGTTGCAATCTAAAACAACATCAAGAATCTCAGGGGTTTTATTTGACTAATGAAATTATTAATAAAGTGACCTTTTCTTTCTTTCCCTTTCTGTGAACTTGCAATTTGAGTTCCTGATGAAGATGTCTGGGTAACTTCTAATCTAATAAAAACAAGTAACACAAAGCCAGTAAATACATCCTTTTGTCCCCCATACATGTCATGAAATTGAAGTAAATGGATTAAAACTCTAGCATTGCAGACGATTTGATTAGAAAGCCATTAGTAGCCATATAGTGTATTAGAACATTGGGCACCAAAAAGCCATTACAGGGAAATTTCTTGAACAGATAAAAATATATTGATATCATCCTTCTTCCATTATTCAATAAAGCATTTTGTTTTGAGCCCCACTGGGTTTTATGTTCTCTCTTTGTGCAGCAGGCCAATAATAGAGAACTTTCTAGATTTCTTCTATCTTTAAGGAGCAAGAAAGGAAAAGAGACTTCTCTACTTCAGTGATATTGTATGACTGCCACAATAAAGTTTAGTTTGGGGCAAACAGTTACTGTTACCATTCAAGATTACCTTCTGCTACTAATATTTTTTCTTTTTTCCCCTAAAAATTCACATTTGTTTCAATCTGTCAAAGAATCTGAATATAGTGCCTGAAAGTACTATTTTGTTGAAATAATCGATGGAAAGCAAATGGAATCCTGAACTGGTGTCAAGTAGTCTTGCTTTGCTGAAGTTAGAAGGGATGTCTAACCATATGTTAGACAGGGGTCAAGCCCAGTTGCAGCAGCACAGAAAAATACAGAAAACTATGATGAATTGCTGCTTCAATTAACAGTCCTTTGCAAGACCAAGCATACATCTCACAGAAATGAAAAGAATTAAAGGAATGATCTTCCAGAACAGCAGTTCAAAGAGCAAACCAGTTTACATCTAATGTTAACAATTCAAAAAACTGTATTAAGCTACCTCTGATGCAACAGAGGAATTATGCAGGCCACAGAGTACTTTCTACATATACTGCTGGAAACTAGGGGTCTACCTTGTCCCCATTAAGAACTCAAAGATATATTAATTATTATCAGTGGAAGGAAGAAGGAATGAAGTCAGGCAGGAAGAAGGTAGTAAAAATATGTCAGAGTTGCATCTGTAATTGCTTCTCAATAAAGTGAAATATCAGGAATGCATGAAAGTGCAAAACTAGCTGACTCTTCTTTCTGTGAAATGGCTATAATCACTGAAGAGAGCCATGAGTTCTAAGACTATGATGCAGTGCTATGCAGAATACTACTGGCTGGTCAATCATACTTTAATTTTTTTGCTAGTACAGTGCTATAAATTCTATGTAATATCCCTGTAGTGGAGGAATGCATAATTAAAAATAATACAACTCACCATTTTCCACCAGTTCCATGCAATACTGGACATATTTTACTTCAGTTTGCCTTCTTAAGTAGCAGAAGGTACATTGATAAGTTTCAAGATTCCATATTTAAAAACTGACATACTGTATTTCTTTTGGAAAACAGTGAGCAAAAAAAAGGCATAAAATGTGAAAGATGGCACAGACACCTTAAAAAAATGCATATTTGAATAGAGGAATTTACCACATTGGTGAATCTTAACTTAACTGGATTAAACACATTTGGAAGGCTCCTCATAAATGCCTGGGACTTTATTTTACAAAATTGCAAGTATCAGTACACGTAGATGGCTGTCATCTCCCAACACTATCTCTTCCCTAACATATACATGTAAACATGCAAGTTGCAAGGTATATTTCAGTTGTATGTAATAATTTAAATAAAGATGCATTTATGATTACTCTAATATATTTTATTTATATTTTATGTATATTTTATTTATATTTTATATATATCTATTTTTATATATTTTATATATATATTTTGTGTATATAAATTATGCAAATCAGCAATATTCATTGGCTTGAAGGGCATTTATATTTGTGTATAAGAGATAGGATTTTGCCTAAAGCCAAGTAAAAACTGTTTTAAAAAAATATGTTTATGTCTGTAGCTATGACAAACTGTTTTCATAAGAACTTTTCTTTCTTTGCATTCCCAAGACAAGTTCAGATCTTGCAAAAACTTTTGTAGAGTTTTTACCAAAGGTAAACGTTGTAAATGAACATTGTACAAATATTTGCAGTACTTATGCTGGAGTTGTTCACTTTTAGAAACACATATTTTCCTTTAATATTCCATACATTGTCCTTAAAAAGTAATGTAAACTCTTTGCTTTATATTAAGGCTGCTGATAACTTCCTCTTTAGTTTCATGAGTCCCCAGGAGTGTCTGTGGCTTTGTGAGTTGTGCTGCTCCAGCGTAGGGTGTATTACACTTGACTAGCCTTGGATGCAGGTTATATAGAATGTGAATACATCCACAGCTGAATAGCAAGAGATGATGGCAACAGTTTGGCATCTTCAGAGCACCTTCACACTATGCTATACTAACTTTCTTGATTTTTTTATTCTTAAAAGTCATATAACTCTAGACTGGATAAAGAATAAATGAACCTGCTGTAGGAACAAAAAAATAAATTAATTTTACTACTAACCCCTGTCCTGGGTTTAGCAGTAGCAGTCAATTTTCCTCCTTCTTAGTAGTTGGTGCAGTTTTTATGTTTAGACTTTCGGCCTTGGAACAGAGCTGATAACACCGATGTTTTTAGTTGTTGCTAAGTAATATTTATTCTGACCAAGGACTTTCTGAGCCTCATGCTCTGCCAGGGAGGAGGAGGGGC
The DNA here is from genome assembly GCA_002631895.1 of Agapornis roseicollis. Lineage (NCBI taxonomy): Eukaryota > Metazoa > Chordata > Aves > Psittaciformes > Psittacidae > Agapornis > Agapornis roseicollis. The sequence goes on along the minus strand of NDXB01015082.1, from coordinate 59,717 downwards.
CTGGGGGAAGCAGGGACAGGACATCTGACCCAAGTTAGCCAAAGAGGTATTCCATACCACAGCATGTCATGCGTGGGGGGGTAACGGGGAGCTACCCAGAAGGACACTCACACTTCTCGGTCAGGCTCATTTTCAGCAGGTAGTATTGTACTCTCTTCCCTTGTTATTTTCTTATTGTTATTATTACTGGTGGTAGTAGCAGTGATTTGTGTTATACCTTAGTTACTGGACTGTTCTTATCTCAACCCATGGGAGCTGCACTCCTTTGATTCTCCTCCCCATCCCTCCCAGGAGTGGGGAGAAAGTAAGGGGGGGTGGGAAAGAAAGAGGAAGGGGGAGTAGAAACTGGGTTTAAATCACGACAACCCCTCATTCAGTTTTGTGTTGGTGGTGCTGGTGGGTTTTGTTTATTTAGTTTGGTTTCAGAAGGGTCTCTTCACTTAGATGTATAGCTCCACTTAGAAACATACAAGTCTCTGGGGCTGGATGGGTTACACCTAAGAGTGCTGAAGGAGTCACCCACAGCATTCTCCTGGAGAAAATGGCTGCTCATTGCCTGGATAGGTGTATTCTTTCCTGGGCTGGAAACAGGATGGATGGCTAAACCCAAAGAGTGTTGGTAAATGTCATCACATCTACTTGGTAAACCGGTCACCAGTGGTGTCCCTCAGGGCTCAGTGCTAGGGTCAGTGCTGTTTAATATCTCCACTGGTGATCTGAATGAGCTGATTGAGTGCACCCTCAGTAAATTTTCAGACAAGACCAAGTTGGCTGTGAGTGCTGATCTGCTGCAGGATATAAAAGCTCTACAGAGGGATCTTGACAGGCTAGATCAATGAGCTGTGGCCAGTGGCATGAGGTTCAACAACACAAAGTGCCGGGTCCTGCATTTGACTCACAACAACCCCATGCAATGCTACAGGACTGGGGAAGAGTGGCTGGAAAGCTGCTCATGGAAAAGGACCTGGGGTTGTTGATTGATGTCACTGAACATGAGCCACTTGTGCCCAGGCAGCCAAGAAGGTCAACAGCATCCTGGCCTGTATCAGCAATAGTGTGGTCAGCAAGGCCAGGGCAGTGATCATCCTCCTGTATTCAGCACTGGTGAGGCTGCACCTCAAATCCTCTGTTCAGTCCTGGACCCCTCACTGCAAGAGAGACATTGAGGTGCTGGAGCAGGTCCAGAGAAGGGCAACAAAGCTGGTAAAGGGTCTGAAGCACAAGTGTGATGAGGAATGGCTGAGATTAGGTCTATATAACACCCAAATCTATTTAAACTCTATGGTCCTAGCAAATGCTACAGGCAACCACAGATCCCAGTTTCTGACAGCTAATAGCCATAAGACCTAATACACATCAAGAAATAAACACTAACTATGTGTTAAGGAAGATTAAATGAACAGTAATGAGGGCCTCCCCCCCGCCCCCAGACAGAAGGCAGGAGATGGGAGGAAAATGATAGCACAGCCAGACAGGGAAGAAAATGAGAGGAGAAAGAATATCCTGTAGAGTCTCGTTTAAAGCATGCAGATATACAATAAAGCCTGACCAGAGGGTTGTTATAATCCAGGTGATATTATTATAGTTTAGAGAATGAGATCAGCTCACCCCTGTGGAAGAAGGCAATGAGAGTGAAGTGATTTCCATTGAAAGTGCAGGAACAGGTGCAGATATTGCCAATGCTTCAGTAAATCTCAGTTCACACAAACAGCTGTGAGGATCTAATTTTCTAAAATGGGATAATCTTTTGCTCATACTCATTCAGCCTGAGAAAAAGACCGGGTGAGTAAAGTAGTTTACTTGCATATCTTCTACAAGTTGAACACGCATTTCATATTTTGTAACCTCCTTCTTCCTGCAGTCTGAATGAGTCATAGCAAAACAACTCTGGCCTGTTATATAGGCAATATGGTACTAATTTACTGAGTTTAATATCTTATTTCATCCAGGTTATGATCCAGTGTCCACAAATACAATATGATGGGGTTTTATTGATCTCAGGAGGTTGCTGATGAGCCTTGGTAAGTGCAAGGAGAAAAGTACATTTACTCCTTTCCATAAAATGTTTAGACTTTCTTATGAGACATATTTATTCTCAAATTTTGCCCTAGTTGGTCCACTATGTAGAAATGAGTTCCAAAAGACCAGCAGAATAAATATCACTTTATTACCATCAGCAAAATCATCTCTTTTGCCATTTTTGTTTTTTGGCCTCTGCTCCTTATTGCTTTGAAATAAATTAAAGATTTTTTTTTTTGTTGTTGTTATTTTACTTAATAGTTTTGGTTTTAGTTTATTTGGGGGTTTTGGTTGGAGGATTTTTTTTGGTTTTTGGTTTTTGGTTTTTGGTTTGTTTTCTTTTTGTTTTTTTTTTTTTATTTTTTATTCTTTTTTTTTTTTTTTTTTTTTTTTTTTTTTTTTGTTGTTTTGTTTTGTTGTTTTTTTTTGTTTTTTTGTTTTTGGTTTTTGTTTTGTTTTCTTTTTGTTTTTTTTTTTTAATCTTTAATCATTTTTTATTCTTTAATCTATATCTTCTTTTGCCTTATAAGCTTCTGCTTTATGGTGGGTTTTTTTTTTGATTTTCCATGTTACATAGATCTATTCAGTGTAAATTTGAAAATTAGTTTGTTTTCATGTAACTCATTTCTTTCAAAATCATGGCCATATTACATATTCATAAATCAAACAGCAAATGGGCTGTTAAGCAGCTAGGAGGGAAACAAGGTTCTTATAACAAGCTCACTGATGCTGCCACTGTATGAAATATGATTGATGTCAATGTATTCAATGCATAGTGGGAAATCAGGAAGGAGCTCAATATAAATTAGTTTTGTATTTTCATTTAAATGCTAAAATTTAGAAAAAATATGCACAAACCTATCTAGACTCTTATCTTGTCATTTTCGTGTAAAATGGGTTTGGGGTGTATTATTTCTAGAATGCAGGTTGACATTCAGAAAAATACAATACATTAAACAGTAGAATAAACTACATATGCCAAGAAACCGTGTCAACTGTCATTAAACCAGAATATAAGAAAGGTGATTAACCAAAATTATTCAGATTGAAACTGAACAATATCTATCAACAAAAGTATAAAGTCATATGAGAATATAGAATACAGGAGTTATGAAGAAAGTATACAGATGTGAGGCTAGAAGGTTAAAGAAAATTTACATAATAAGATAATGTTATCAAAAATGAAATCATATCACAATATGAAATTACATTCATCAGTTAAATCAATGTAAAATTAGGATACAACTAGAAGACAGACTGGATTTCACCGTTACTTATAAAAGCTCCAGTTTAGAGTAGAGGCACTATGAAAAATGATGCTGCTTGTGGCACTGATTTATGCTAAATACATACCCCTTACAAACTGTCCAAATACTTTGACTTGAATGCACCTTTTGAAGATCTACATGAACATACAGCTGTTACAAAACACAAAGCTGGTTAAAACAAAAACAAAAAAAAAAATGTTGAGTGAGGTTTTTTGGGGATCAAGATACCCCAATGACTTTTTCTATTACAAATTTTGTAGAACCTTATTACAGGTGAACCAAGTAAATAGAGTTAATTTAGTTTGTGTTGAGCATATGTTTCTCAGAGATTTTAAACACCAAGCCCTGCAAATAATCTAACCTGCAGAAGACTGTTGCTAAAGGCTGTGTTTCTTGGGATGGAGAGAAAAAAAAAGAATTGCCTGAGCTTGCAGTAGGGAATGATAAAAAATTGCAGCAGGAACTCGTGTACATCACCCTCTGCAGCTGAAGCACGTTTTTTCAACAAAGAACCAGTTTACTTACTAATCAAAATCAGCTACTCTTTCACAGCATGAGACAGTGAGTATGTCAACTCCTCTGATACGAGAATCCCGTTCAAGACCTTGGGATAAATCACACAATCTGGTGGTGATTGCTGTCCCCAGAGAAATTCTGTTTGTGAGATAAACAGTGTTTCACTCATGCGCTTTATTGAACTTAGTTTTTTTAAAGGACTTTTAGCTGCATCCATATACCTAGAGAGAACTTCTTTCCAACTTTTGACTATATGTCTTGCCTTCTGGAAGTCAAACTTGAATTCCAAAGTGCCCTCTTGAGAAAAAAGGAGGAAGCAGAAGCCTAGTCCACTAAAGTCTTCCACACTTAATCAACAGTAATGTAGTTACCAAGTCATGATGACAGAAAAATTAGAGTAAGATGAATTTATTATTAATTTTTACTCATTGAAAGAAAATCATTCTAGCCAGAAATCAAAGGAGAAGTGATATGTTAGGGGAGAAAACTACAAGGTGTGTAAACAGCCATATCAAGAAGAGATAAGACATAGTAGAAAGAATGCACATAAGTGACTTTTCTGGCAGGTGACTCTTTTTAACACAAACACTGTTATTTGTGCTAAATCGTTAAGCAACATTGCTTCCTTAAAAAGAAAGCAAAATTTTCATTTATCTGACAAACTTTCTTTCAATGTTTTCAGATATTTACAGGAGAAAAGTATACATGCCCTGCACACTGGGCATGTTTCATTCCTTTGCCCTGCACACTGATGTCCACAAACACCAAGTAGCTAAGACATCACCATCTACTTTTTCAGTAGACAGTTTAATGTTCATAAAAGGAAAATTTGGCTTGTTTTCAGAAGTGTCAATAAACAGGCTTTGGTTACAGAGTCTTATCATAGTTTAGAGGAACAAATATCCCTCTTCAAAAAATGGGAAATCAATGCAAGCATAGTTGCTTTCTCTTGTAATACAGAATATTACTCCTTTGAAAGGTAAGGTCTGACTTGGAGGCCTCCTCATTGACCTGAGTTCTTCAAACTCCCCACTTGGGGCTTCTGCAAATAACTCTTGCACAGAAGCTATAGAAAATGGAGATCAAGCCCCTAGTTCTGAAATTGTTTGTATACTTCACTGAAATATGACTGACCATGAAGGTATGAAAATTCATACCATGAAAGTATAAAAAACAATGACTCCAAAAACTTAGGTCTGTGTGTTTGATGGATCCTTTTTTTGCATGAATTCTGCATTAAAGGAAAATGTATACAAGGAAATAATAGACCCAACTCTAAATCAGTATTTGTTCTCTCCTTCCTAAGTAAGGCAACTTAGAATGAATAAGAAGCCACAACCTGAGCAGTCCCAAAACACCTAAATAAAACAGAGCCAAGGGTTCATGTACATACTCTTAGATGTGGGACATTAGATATCTAAACACAGATCCTGAAAATATCTGGCCTTAAGAAGAAAGAATACTGGACTTGATTGAGTTTTTGATTAATAGTAAGCCTTATTCATGAAGCAGTTGTTTTGTCAGGAAATTGGAAGTACCCTGTGAGCTGAGATATAGAATTGCTCAGAAACACTCTCTAATGTTCCAAATGGTAATATGTGCAGTATTTTGATAAAAGACAAAGCATTTGGTCATGCTGACCTTAACATACTGAATTAAATTTGCTAAAGCTAGTTAATAGCAATGTTTAGTCACCAGAAGCAGCTGTGAGGTTTTGATTATCAAGAATATTCTAATTTTTTTACTGTTTTTCAGAATCTCAGACCATTACAGACCAAATTAATGAGCTTTCACCATATATATCCTGGAAATCAGGAAAAAGCATATATTGCACCTAGTTCTAATTCTTTTGGCTGAAACTAGAAGTTGCCCAGAAACTGCTACTTGCTGCACCACATGATTACACAGGATCAGCCTTCATTTTCCATTTCTGCAGCTAATAGGCAGGTGAGTTTATTGACCTGTAAGATACCTTATCCTCCTGTGCTCTGTGTAAAGGGTAGAGAGTAAGTCTGTGGCTGTGTAGTTAACTTACAATTATGGAAGTAATAAAGGCATAATTTAAGATTATTAATATGTTAAAATTTGTAAAGAATTTTCTGGCATTTAATTAACATTTGCCAAGACAGTCCAGAGAAAATTAAATATCAATTAATAAAAATACATTTAGTTATATACTCTATTAGTTGTCACAATTATTAACTCGATATTGCTAGCTTTTTAAAATCCAACTAAGAGCCTAAATATTCGTTACATTTTTTTATGTGTGGAAAATCTAATTATATTTGTGCCCTATAATTTTAACTTAATTACACATCATGTTTTCTATGACAGATTACACATCATCTTTCCTATTAAATCTCAATGAATGCTTTTTTAACTGTCAATTGATGCTTAATTGACATACTATCATAAACCCACAGACACATCTTTCCTTTTATGAATGGGTGAAACACTGAATCTGTTGTTTTCTCCATTTACTGCATATGTGTGGGCAGTGAAGGTGGTAAGATTTGCATGAAACAGAGTTTGGGAACGAGCTCTGAGGCCTTGGTGCTTGGCAAGCCCTGGGGTGATGAGTTGGATGCTGAAGGACAGGGAAGGTAAATAAAGCAAGCCTTGGGAGGATTGGCCAGAATGTAGTTGTGGCTGGAATCTCAGTTGTAGGCAGAGGATGTGGGGGTTGTGAGTCTCTGCAACATTGTGATTGGACTATTTAACTGGAGAGTTTCACAGTGGCTAGTGAGATTGAACTTTGTATTTACTGCAGGTTGGGAAAGTACCAAACAGAGGGATAAAAAGGGCTTGGTGGTAATAAACAAGAATTTGAGTCTGCATCAACCTGAGTTTGTGTCTTGAAATGACACATATGAACATCTCAACTTGCTGACTATGCTGTGTTTGAGGCCTTCTCTTTGCCAGCATCTCCTTGTGGATGTAATTCTTAAATGGTTTGAAGGACAAAGTTAACCTTTAGGACTCAAATAAGAGAGTGCAGATAAAGTCAAATGACCAGAAGAGCAACTGTGAGCTAAAATTGTTGCAGTCATTCTAAACTGAGGAGGCACTGCTGCATTTCATCAATATTTGCAGATCTGGCCCAGGATTTCCTTTCTCAAAGGAATGAAACAGAACCCCTTGTAAAATTATATATTTGCTAGTCACTGCCTTCATTTTCACCTCATCCAGTTGCTCCTGCATCTTCTTTGGTTACTGCTGCTCAAGTATTTGTTTTCTTTAAGTTCTTCTGGAAGAAGACTTATTCAGAGCCATTAAAGCCCTCTGGCCTCTCCAATAGTCTTTGACAGCATAGTACAGGTAGACAGGTACAAGACCAGCACAAATCTGGACAAACTATCAGCTTTTTTGCCTTATTACCCCCCTAATTGCACAGGCAAAAGGCAACCAGTCAGTTTGCTCCTCCATTCCCAACATGTAGGGACCTTAGCTTTGAAACTAATTCAGTTCTTATAGTTAATGGCAATGATATGAGCTGGTGGTAGTTATGGCTTTTATATGTTTTAGCCACGTGTGTCTGCCTTCCACTACATACAGATTAAAAAAAATTAATAAGATGGCTCTCTATTATTACTGGGAAGCAATATGATCCTTTAATACAGCATCTCCAGAAGGATATATGGCCAGGAAGCTACTATACTCTGTCAGCTACAGAATCACTACAAAACGACTGCAAAAGCTATTCAAGCTGATAAAAAAAAAAAAAAAAAAA
>NDXB01015082.1:23005-42112 GCA_002631895.1 Agapornis roseicollis | reverse complement strand
AGGGCCAGGAGACCTCCTTGGATGGATAAGGAGCTGCTGAGAAAAATTTGAAGGAAAAAAGAGTCTTATAAAAGGTGGAAGCAAGGACAGGTGGTCTGGGATGAACACAGGAAGCTAGGGACCAGGTGAGGAACTACAGACCAGTCAGTCTCACCTCTGTGCCTGGCAAAATCTTGGAGCAGATTCTCCTGGAAGGCATGCTAAGGCACATGAAAAACAACAAGGTGCTTGGTAGCAGCCAGCATGGCTTCACTAGGGAGAAATTCTGCCTGATCAATTTGGTGGCCTTCTATGATGGGGCTACAAAACTGATGGACAGGGGTAGAGCAGTTGATGTCATCTACCTGGACTTGTGCAAGGCGTTTGACACTACATCCTTGTCTCTAAATTGAAGAGACATCAATTTGATAGATGGACCACATCGGTGGATAAAGAACTGGCTGGATGGCTGCACACAAAGAGTTGTGGTCAATGGCTCAGTTTCTGGCTGGAGACCAATAATGAGTGCTTCTGAATTTTCATTTTTTCTCTTGCTATTTCCTATTATTACTACTATTGGTATTCTTTTAGTATCACTATATTTTACTTTATTTTAGGCTTTGTAACAGTAGCAATGGAAAATTACTGAGGTGCATGATACATAGAAAAAAATAGTGTACAGCTAGAGAACATGCTGAGAATTCTTGTACCAGATAAATCGTTATAGCTGACTTAGTTTTAACAAAAACAGTCTAGAAGAACAGGACAGAGGGATAAGGAGTATCTGGGAACAGCAGGTGTCCAGGATGGGCTACAGTTAAACTAACTGATAAGTAGGAGGATTATTATGTCTCTGGTGCTAACGAACCAATTAGACTGGTATGAGCATCTACTGTGTGTGTTTCAAAGTCTGCCAGGAGTGATGAAGATTGTTGGAAGAAGTAAAGGACCCTCAGAGACCAATACCACAATTCTGTACGCATGTGGGGAGCTTTCTGGAAAATGCTGTAACCCATATGTAGCCTCATGAATATGTATGTGTGCCCAGGGATTATGGCTTGTGTAGCAATATGAGAACACATGTTAGGAGGAGATATCCCCCATGTCTCCCGACACCACAATAAAGAATACCTGCTTGTCAGCTTGAAAATTTTGTTGGCGAGTTTGTTCCTGGAGTTTTCTCCAAATCAATGAGAAAATGAACATGAGCTGGCTTCAGTGTGCGCTTGCAGGCCAGAAAGCCAACCGTATCCTGGGCTGCATCAAAAGGAATGTGACTAACAGGTCAAAGGAGGTGATCCTGCCCTTCTACTCTGCTCTCGTGAGACCTCACTTGGAGTATTGTGTGCAGTTCTGGTGTCCTCAACATAAAAAGGACATGGAACTGTAGAACAAGTCCAGAGGAGGGCCACAAGGATGATCAGGGGACTGGAGCATCTCCCATACGAGGACAGGCTGAGAGAGTTGGGGCTGTTCAGCCTGGGGAAGAGAAGGCTGCATGGAGACCTCATAGCAGCCTTCCAGTATCTGAAGGGGGCCTCTAGGGATGCTGGGGAGGGACTCTTCATTAGGGACTGTAGTGACAGGACAAGGGGTAACATGTGCAAACTTAAACAGGGGAGGTTTAGATTGGATCTAAGGAAGAAATTCTTTCCTGTTAGGGTGGTGAGATGCTGGAATGGGTTGGCCATGGAAGTTGTGAGTGCTCCATCCCTGTCACTGTTCAAGGCCAGGTTGGACGAAGCCTTTGGTGACATGGATTAATGTGAGGTGTCCCTGCTTGTGGGAGGGCGGTTGGAACTAGATGATCTTGAGGTCCTTTCCAACCCTAATGATTCTATGATTCTACGATTAGGCAGGTATAGCGATGAGATAGAAGGAACAAGAGAGAGGGGAGAGCAAAGGAGAGATTGCTTAGATAAAAGCATTTTTTGTAAGTGCAGAGTATTTTGAATTAATGTATTATTTATTATTTATCCTAGGAATGAGCAGCAGTAAAAAATGCTTGAATAAGAAAGGACTGACAAAACTAATTAAATCCAAAACTCTACATTTCTTGTTAATCTTAACCTTTTATTTCCAGCAAAACAGAAAAAACTTGGAGCTGCTATTATTCATCCGGAACAGCCTATTATTTGTAAAGTCCCTCCTCTTTTTTATGTTTTTGGGTTCTTATTAACAGTGCCTATCTAAGGTTCCTTCTCCAACCTAATATCTACTATATCCTAACTAGCCTTTTAGCTCATATGCTTGTCTCTTAGCAAAAGCAAGGCTACCCTCAGCAAAATGAAGAAAGAAGAGAACAGAAAAATTATCTTTACATGGTTGTTTACCTTCTTTCTTTTGCTCAGGAGGAGCAAGGACTCTTTCATAGTTTATATCTTTCATTCACAGAGTAGTTACCAAAAGAGCAGTACAATAATTAAAAACAAACTTAACAAATCTTAACTAATCTTAACTAAATCTTCTAAATTTCTTGAATAGGAGAACCTCCCCTAACCTAGTTAAGCTGTGTGTGCTTGTTCAATCTGTACAGAACTGATTTCTATCTCAGAAGAGGTTTTTACAACCTCAATAACAACGAACAAACCCTGCCACTCTTAGGTAACAATCTATATGATTATGTTAAAATCCACTCTTAAGGCACAGAATTGCAGCATTTAACTCTTTGGAGCCACTAAATCTAACCATGCCATCTCAAACAAATAAACAGAAATTCTTTACACCAATTTGTTGGGTTCCTATGCTGATGGAATAAACTGAAAAGTAATATAGCAAATCATAAATGAGAATGAGTAAATTACACCCACAAAGCAGCTTGATACTAAGAAATAGGCTTCAAAGATGAAGAAGTCTGTGCAAAGAGAATGCATGCTTAGGCAGAAAAGCAGACATCTCAGGAGACCAACTTGGCTGGTGGGCAATGAGTGACAGAGCTGCAACACAAAAAGCCAGCATATGGGGGCTATAGGCAGGGATATGGTACAAGAGAAAATTTTAGAAACATTGCTCAGGCATGCAGAGATGATGTGAGGAAAGCTAAACCTTGGATGAAGCTGGGACTGCTAGAGTAGGTTAAGGACAAGAAGAGCTTCCATCATTGTGGTAATGGTAAGAAGCAAAACAAAATGGAAGACCATTGCTGAGTATGGCAGGTGACTCAGTGACAGTGAACACAGATCTAGCTAAGATGTTCCATGCCATTAGTGCTTCAGAACTCTCCAAGGAAGGTCTTATATGGCTCTGCACTTAGGAATTTGGTTCAAGGAAAAGAGCAACTAGCAATGAATGTGAGTTGAGTCAGGGACGACTTGCATGAATTTGGCCCATAGAAGTCCATAGGATCAGATAATCTGCATCCAAAGGTGCCAAGAAAGCTGGAAGATGCCACTAGCCACTAGCAGTTTTGAAGAGCAGTTAGCATCTATGAAAACAGAGGGAAAGAAAATATTGCATCCATAATCAAAAAGGTGTAAAAGGATGATGCTGTTCAGCTTAACTTCAGAGGGTAACAAAATCATGGAGTCCTCTTGGAGCACATATCAGCAGCTGATGAAGAAGGTGGTGGGGAACAGTGGACACTGACTTGCTCAAAAAGAAAATTATATCACTCATATGGTTACTTCCTGAAATGAAATGTCTGGATTTGTGGATATGTGGAAAGCAGGGGCTTATCATTTATGCTGACTAAATGCTTTGGGCACTCTCTCACAATGCCTTTGTATCCAAGCTGGATGTTATGGTCTGGGTGGATGCCTCACCAAGGGAATAAATGCCTGGCCGGGCAGTTGGACACAGAGGTGGTGGTCACTGGGTTTAATCTGCTTGTAGGCTTGTACCCTGTGGTGTCCCACAGGCTCTGCCCTGAGGTTTGTCTTGTTCAACATCTCTATCCATGACCTCATAAGGTGACTAAGTGCACAGTCAGGTTTGCAGGTGATGCTAAACTGGGAGATAGCAGTCAATACTCACAGGGACCTAGAGCACTGGGAAGAAAGGACAGGACAGGAACAAAAGACAGCCTTGCCCTGAGCAGGCAGAGGCCTGACAGTGATGCTCCTGGGAAGGGGGATCGCTCTGGCGAGAATGCCTTTGTGTTGGTGGGTAGCAAGCTGAGCAACGGCCAGAGAGCCTGAAGATAAGGGAAAACATTTTCCCTGTAAGGACAGCCAGGCAGTGAGGGCAAGCCTAGGGGGATGGTGCAGTCTCTCTCCTTGAAGGGTTTCCAGCCTCTCAGTATAAAGCTCTGAGGAACCTGGTCTGCCCCCATGGCTCAGCCTCCTGTGAGTATAGGATCACACTAGAGACTTTCCTGCTGGTATGAATTGTCTTGTGGTGCTGTAATCTTGTTTGAAATAAAGATAATAGAAGTGAAAGTTTTATTTTAAAATTGTTTATTTATATAAAATTCAAAGCTTCCTCTGAATTAACTAATCATCATGAAGTTAAAGGAATTTAAATACATGTATTCAATCTTTGTTAATCTGAAACATCAGTCCCTTGGAAATAGGACTCAGGAGCATGTATTATGCAGTATTTCTATATCAATTTACCTTTTCAATCTGTGTTTAAATTCTGGCCAATCCCTTTTTTCCAAATCAAAACAGTGTTCTCACAAAAATTTTCTCTGCTTCTCTCTCTCTCTCTGTCTTTCTGCCTCCTTTCTTCTATCCTCCTACATCATTTAACATATACCTACCTCTGTCCCTCAAACTTCTTCACCACGGAATCTGCATTCTAGAAAAGGTTTTTAGCTTGTCTTCCTATCTTACTATGCATCCTTTTATCTCTTCAAAATACCTGTATTTCCCACTTTCTAATATGATCATTTATTTCTTAGTCATTCTGCTGTGATTTTTCATGTTTTGCCTGTATAAAAGTACATTGTACATTATAATTTATTCAGTTTTTTAAAAGCCATTTTAAATGGCTTGCAGATCATAAATACAATGTTTCCTCATATATAATGTCTGTGTGGAATATAATACCCAGAAGGTGCTATAGAAGTGTAAACACATAACATGCATTACAATGTAAAAAAAAGAATACAGAAGGGGTGTTATTTTGGATCACAAACTTTGTGCATTATACATTGTTTAGGCAGTCCAAAGTAGTGTAGTAGTTGGGACTGGATTTTCAAATTGAGCTTTTCCATCATTGTCCTTCCATTTTTCTAAAATAAATACACTGAAATAGAAAATACAGGCAGAAGCATTTGCTGATGAAATACAATGTCTGCCTAAGCAGTATCCTGTTGTATACTGTATGGAAGATTGTTTACCAAGAAGATGTAAGTACACATTGTCACACTCTTACAAAGAGCAAGACTTGAAAATATATTTGAACTTTGGACAAATTAGCAGCTTGATTGTCTTGGAGGAGGGAAGCCGATTTGTGAATGTTCCATGTGCAGATGGAAATGTAACATGATCTTTTAGACCCTCTTTTATATCCTCCTTTCTCATCTTTTAGTGATGGCACCATGGATCAGCATGTTAGTATCACAGTGGATCTCTGGCATCCTAAAACTAGCAGGCAGGATAATTATCCTTCCTAAGATCAGCCTCCCTTCTAAAGCGTAGTGTTCCACACTGGGTTAATTTTTCTATTATTACCATCTTCATTAAAGTAAGGGAATATTACCCAACTAGGAGAGCCTTCAAATCTGGGATTAATGCTACCTTCCACTCCTCCACTTGCCCTGCTGCTCTACCCACGGTATAAGACGTAGAACAGTATGTGATCTTACATACCATATGCTCTAAAACACAAACGCAGCTTATGTGTGTCAAGAAGTGCTTATCGCCATGTGAAATTTCAGAGTACTGTGTTGAGCAAAACAGAGGCTGAGATTTTTGCATATTCTTGAAATTGAATTTCTCCCTTCTGACAGCAATGGTATCTCAGAAATTAAAGAAACAGCTTTGAGCTTGTCTTTAGATTGAACCCTCCCTCCTACTCCACAAGTTTAATATACATTAACTGATTTTTTCCTACACGTGGATACAGACAAACACACCTGAAAGTGTTAATAAATGCAAATCCAAGCCTTGACTGTGAATATCATGGAATGATTATGGTTGTTTTTTAGAATGTAGCTTAAAAATCATGGTCAAAAATGTGGGTTTATTTAGGTCATAAATGCACAGCTGACAGCTATCATGCTTTAGACCCAGCTGGTAACTCAGTACCCTGTAGCCATTCATTCACCCATGCCCTTTCCCCACTCTTTGGCCAGGATGGGGAGGAGAATCAAAAGAATGTAAACCCCACATGTTGAGATAAGAACAGTCCAATAACTAAAATAAAGTAAAATATAGTGATACTAAAAGAATACCAATAGTAGTAATAATAGGAAATANGTACAAGAATTCTCAGCATGTTCTCTAGCTGTACACTATTTTTTTCTATGTATCATGCACCTCAGTAATTTTCCATTGCTACTGTTACAAAGCCTAAAATAAAGTAAAATATAGTGATACTAAAAGAATACCAATAGTAGTAATAATAGGAAATAGCAAGAGAAAAAATGAAAATTCAGAAAACACAAGTAATGCATGACACAATTGCTCACCATCAACTGATCTATAACCAGCCTCACCCAAGCAGTGATCTGACCTTCTGGGTAACTCCTCCCAGCTTATATACTGATGTGCTGTGGTATGGAATACCAATTTGACTACTTAGGGTCATATACTGGCAGATCATGAGACTGAAAAGTCCTCAACTGGAGTAAGTATTACTTAGCAACACCTAAAACATCTGTGTTTTATCAGCATTGATCTCAGACTGAAGCCAAAACACAGCACTACACCAACTATTAGGAAGAAGAAAGTAACTGTTACACCTGAAACCAGGGCACAGCATTGCTAAATTCCTGCAGAGGACTTCTAATACTGAGGAATCTTACTTTCTTAACTGGTTGGACATAGTTTTGCATTTTTCCGTTTCTGCCTGCCTTTTGCAGGGAAGGAAAGTGATTGCTTTGATCCCATTGTGACCTAATGAGTCCTGAAGGTGTTGTAAGATTGTAGAAGTTAAACAAGTATTAAGCGTGCTCTAGTGAATCACAGCAGGTTTAGAGCACCCATGCAGGCCATGCATTCCATATAAGAATAATTTTGGATATTCCAACACTTAGAAAACTGTCACTTGCCTCGTAGAGATGAGTATAATAGTGCAGCTGCAAGCAGTATTTCTTCCACTTTTACAAGCCCAAATGGAAATGCTTGGGGACAGTCTCCAGGTGACAGGGAGTGTAGTGTTTGCTTCTTAGGATTTAATGCTTTAGAAAGGTGGAGGAAAGGTAAGACTGATATCTATACACAGTCAACTGGTCAGCTGGGTTTGGGCACTGTAAGTTGAACGGATAGAACAGTGTAGTTATCCATACCTGGAGGAAGCACTCTGCGAGAGAGTCCACTTATCTGACGACTGATTCACCACACTGAGTCTTCAGTATCATGTCTATTCATGAAGATTATTTTTGAGGCCACATAGGACTCATGCAGTTAAGATTTCATTCTTTCAAAATTTTAAAGATTGTGCACTTCTGTAGAGAAAATGTGAGACTACAGGGTTGTTGATGTGTCTGCACTTCCTGTTCTAGTGTGATTGAATGGGTTGTAACTTCAAGTAAAGAAGGATGGTTTTTTTTTGTAACAAGGGCAGTAAGATAAAAGTGGAGTTTCTGCTCTGTGCCAGGCTTAAGTCACTGTGAGACTTTGAGAGTCATTTAGGATAAGTCATCTTGAGAAAAGATAGAAGGTTTTCCCAAAATAAAACAGTTCAATATGTCCCTTAATTGCTCTGCATATCAGTTTCACTATCAATTTCTCTTCTTCCAAACTTTTTATGTCTTCTGATAGGACTGAAGGTAACCAAAGATTGGTAGACAGCCAAGATGGCAAGCCAAGACAGAGCATTTTTTTCTTATTTTTTATATTTCATTTAAGTGAGTACTTATATGGTGTGATCTCACTACATGTTCCTACTTCATCACCCCCTTTCCTTCTGTTGCTTGTTATGCCTATTTTTGGTACTCTGATTTAAATTAATTGGCAATACATCCAGTAGATGTGCTCAAGAGAAGAGATCTCTCTAAGGGATTTGGTATAACAGTCTTTGACTTGCTGAATCCAAGAAGACTTAGGTATCTTTTCTTTGTGAAACTTGTCCATTGCTACCAAGGATTTCCATGCCACAGTGTGTTTATATATGTATGATAACATGTATCTATATAGCAATATTTATCCAGCTAAAACCTTTTGGTTTTATTCATTCACTCCTGTAAATGCAAAGGTGATTGACACCTTTTAGCAGTGTATGCTATGTTTCAGAGCGTGAAAATAAGATAAAAATTATTCTGACATATGAAGTTACCATTATGTGACCATATTTTGCATTAATTAGGGCACTCCATGGTGGATTCTGAAACTTGACATGACTGGGGCTGACAGAATTCAGAAGTATTGACTTAAATTGCCAAAACTTGATGTTAAGCAAGAGGTTGTCTTAGTGCATTCATAATCATGTGCTTTTAAACAAAACATTTGTCTATTTCTTTTCCTAGACAGGATCAAGATTCATGTGCTTATCCTTTCCTCACTCTCTAATTTACTTCCTCCTCCTTAATTATTTTGTTCAATTTCAAGTAGTTTGAAATTGTTAGCGCTTGAAACACCTTGAAATATTGACAATTCACTCATCAGTGAGTCAGAACCAGACGCCTGAAGTGAAATTTTTAATGTAATAACTTATATTCCTACATTTATTGTTCTTGGGAGGAGTCAGAACATGCATTCAGCAACGCACTCATACCGCTGAATATCTGATTTCCTGTCACTGAAAGTGCAAGGTGGAGAAAAGAAATTGTAAAATAGCTAGTACCAAGAGAAACACATAAAGAACATAACTAAGCAGAAATGTCATATTTCTTGAATCACCTTTAATCACCATTTTCTATTTCCCATCAGAAATAGGACATGCCTTTTCAGAAGATGGAAACATTTAAAATTTATTTAAAGACTTTTTCTGGAAAATTTATCTTTTTCTAATTAACTATAACTGCTAGTCTAAGCTCTACTCCCTTAATAACTTGGCTTAAAAAAAAAAAAAAAAGTAGGAAAAGTCTTTTGAAACCTTATAATCCAATATGAACACCAGCTACATAATTCCAGTGACTCTGCAAATTCTAGTAGGACTNATATACTCCCTTAAAAACTTGGATAAAAAAAAAAAAAAAAAAGTAGGAAAAGTCTTTTGAAACCTTATAATCCAATATGAACACCAGCTACATAATTCCAGTGACTCTGCAAATTCTAGTAGGACTCACGCCTTAAGAAAAATTGCTAAGTTAGTCCTTGATTCTATTAATAAGGATTTCAGTTCATAACGAGTTTAGTACAATAAGAACTTGCGAATTTTACTGATACTGTCTCAAGAAGAAAGAAAAAAGGATGAGAATTTTAAGCAATAAGGAATGGAGCCCAGGGATGGTATGCAACCTTCTGTTACATGAGGCAGGCCTTTCGTTTGATTCTACTTAAAGCTTGCTGCAGCTGTACAGTAGAATTGTATCAGTACATGACATGAAAAATATAGTACAGGTATTCTATATCATTGAGATTTAGTATAAAATATGTGAGTACACATGCTAAATCAAATTACAAGTAAAGTAGTTATTATCTAATAGTCTTGAAACAGGTAATTATTCTAGCTGTTTTAACAACACAGTGGTCTTCAACAAAGACTAAAAGAGAGGGAGAAACATCCTTCTCCATTCTGAAGTCATGTTTAACATTACTGCAGTATCAACTTCCCACCACAACACATACCACATACTATAAGGGGAGCTGATATAGTTCAGCTGATGATAAAACAGACATTAGAAATTAACATTTCCTTCACAGGAGGTGATTTTGCACTGCTGTCTGTGGCTGTACACTTTTTGGTGATTCAGAACTATAAATGACCTTCAAGGCACTCCATATTTCTTTTATACTGTTTCAAACAAACCTACTTATTGTTATATAATAAAGTTTTGAAAAATCTACAACTTAGTGGAGAATGGGTTTATAGCTGACAAAGTGAGGTCTTTCAACACACAAAAAGAAGATCTAATATCAACCATGTCATTCATTTTATAAAAATACATCCAGTGATAATTGCGGTTTTATTTATTTTTAAATCTTCCTGAAGATTAAAATATTCAATTTTTGAGGAGGAAAACAAAACAAAACAACAAAACAAAACAAAACAAAACACAAAGCTATGGCTTTCCAACATATTTAAGCAACATGAAGAATGTTAAAATAAGTGCGACAACACATAATGAAACATTATTATTTAAGAAGTGTGGAGACAGCATGTTCTTTGATTTGCATGCTGTTGTGCATAGAAAATATGTTGGCAGTCTGAAGTTATTGTATCTGTCTGAATGTACATATCAAAGACACTCTTCTTCCCATTATTATTGCATTCAAAAAGCTTCACAAGACTGCTGTTCCTCACTTTCTGGAGCTACATTCCCAAAGCATAGAGAGAATAACACAGATAAGCATACTAAACAGCAGATAATAATAGTACTGCCTTTGTAAAAGTGTTTGAGTTCCATAGTAAGATGAAGCCAGTGGAGCTGCACAGGCTTACAAGGGTGAAAAGCCGGTTGTACTGGCTTACAGGATATTAGATGTTTCAACTACTCATTTTTTAAACAAAATTTGTTGCTTACTGTTTTCTCACAGAACAAGCACAGTTACTCATAAAGACAATAGAAGTATTCACACTTTGCATCCTTCATTAGATTTTAAAAAATCAGAAATACACTCTCCACAGTAAATGCTGTTGTCCCTTTTTTTTCTTAATGAAAAAATGCATGGAAAAAAGACTGAACTCACAAACAGTATGGACTTAGTGCTCAGTTCCCTCATGAAAGAGATTTAATTCCCTTTTTACCATGGGCCTTCATATCTTCCAACAGAAAGACAGATTCTTTTATGTGTCAGTTATATTTGTAGCAAAACTACATCAGCCTTGTAGGAGATGGTGATATAGCAGTAACAAGGATTATGTAGTGTACTAAGACATAAACATACATTTCACATCTGGTGAGTCATGTCATTGTTTTCTATGACATTTTAATTAGTTTTCCCCTCCCTACACTTTCTGATCTTCAAACCATCCTTGGCTCTGGCTGTTGAGTGTAACCATGTCTTCTTCCTACTTTTTTTCCTTTCTGTTGTTGTTTTGCTGTTTGTTTGGGTTTTTTTTGTTTTATTTTGTCGGAGTTTTTTTAATAGTGTGTTTGTTGGTGAAGTTCCTGACCTCAGTTAACACTATCGGCCATTTAGGAATTTTTCCTTCAGGTTTAAAACTTNTTTTTTTCCTTTCTGTTGTTGTTTTGCTTGTTTGTTTGGGTTTTTTTTGTTTTATTTTGTCGGAGTTTTTTTAATAGTGTGTTTGTTGGTGAAGTTCCTGACCTCAGTTAACACTATCAGCCATTTAGGAATTTTTCCTTCAGGTTTAAAACTTTTGGCTTATATAAGATTCTTAGCCCAGTATCAAGGCAATGATCAGGTAAATTCTGTTATGCCACAGGAAGGCTGCCCAGGCTGAAAAAGCCTGTGAACCGTCACCTATTCCTGCTATTTCAAGTAAGGTTGAATGATACTACCACAAGGTGACTCAGATATATCAAAAGAGCCTCTTCATCCTTTCCAGCCTTCGTATCCCTCGGAGTGACGTTCAAGAGATAAGGAGCACAGATGATTTATTCCTCTGTCTTTCCAGATGGAGAAGTAGGGTGGACAAAAAAGCAAACAAGCTGAATAGGTGAATGACAGACTGTATAGCTAATGCCATAATCAAGGTCTCAGTTTCCATGGTTTTGGGCATACCTTTGCACCTGTTGACAGCTGACGGGGCTCAACTGACCAAGTGAGGCAAAAATGTCCTGGGCAGTAAGCCAGCTAGACTTATAAACTGAGCTTTAAACTAGATTTAGCAAGGGAAAATGGGTGAAGCACTCAAGAAAGGCCAGGGGCTGCTGAGGCATTAGGAAACAACAGTGAAACACCTGTAAATTGCCACAAGGGACTGAAGGTGAGCTCCTCCTAAAAGGGGATGTGACCAATAGCCCAGCTGAAGTGCCTTTATATCAATGCACACAGCACAGGAAACAAACAGGAAGAGCTGGTAGCTGCTGTCTATATGGAAAGCTATGGCCTTGTTGTTATCACAGAAACTTGGTCAAACGAATCACTCGAGTGCTGTGATTGATGGCTATAAGCTATTAGAAGGGATAGGCAAGGAAGAAGAGTTGGGGGAATAAGTAAGAGTAAAGTTCAATATTTGGATTTGAGCATTTTACTTTCAAGAAGAGATTGTGAGTTCTAATATGCTGTAGATAAATAAGAAACTACGTGTCCTTATCTAGCATGAGTAAAATGCAGACAGACTAAAAGCTTCTCTAGCTGTGAAAGATGCATTTTCTCGTAAGTTTTAATGGTGTGTCTGTTGGCCATGAATATGGCAAAAGGTTGTTCAATTTCTAACATCACATCATTGGAATAGCTTTAAGAGGAAAAAAAAAAATGAAAACCAAACCAACAAAAGTTTGCAAGTCCTAAAGCAAATAGTAACCCATCCCAACACTGAGTGATCCCAATGTTTATTCCATACTCTAAGCTACCAACCTGAAGCCAGCAAATTTCATACTATAATTAGAAACTCTTCACACAAAAATCTCTGGTGTACTGAAAGAATAAAATATCAAGATGAAAATGAATAATTTTAATTCTAAAACAATGTAAACTTAAGATGTAAGCAACTAAAATCACTGTTCCACTCAATTTTTTTTTTTTTTACATAACAAAGCTTCTAGGATTATTTTGGAGATTTTCTTTCATTAAAAATCTACCAGAGAGTTCTCAGTATGACAGAAACCAAAAACCACCAAATCCAAGCCCAACTTGCACTGCAGAAAACAACACTTTTCTTTTGGTTATGTTATCTCTTTCTATGGCTCAGACTTAGCAAAGTCAAGAACCCTCCATTTTAATGCTTTTGTAACAAAATTTTAGTCCAGTTCAGCATGAATTTAGGTGTTTTGCTGTATCACAGATTGCTACAACTGGACAAATCACCCAAATACAATTCCTTCATCATTATGACCAGCAGATTCTAGCAAGAGAAGACCTAACTCATAGAAGGTAAAAGTGATATGTCTAGTCACTGGAATCTGCATTGTTGCTATTCTATATTTTTCCTCTGTCCTCTACAACTTTTCATTAGGATAGGAATATTGCAAAATGTTTTTGTGTGAAAGCTAGTGAAAAATAGAACATAAACTTTAATACATTTTTTTTTCAGTCTTTGAAAGCCAAATTTTAGATTAAATATGGCTTTCAGTAAGAAAGATGAAATTTTAACATCCATTTCCTCTGATAATTTTATTTAATTGATACAGACTAAACAATCATAGAATAGTTAGGGTTGGAAAGGACCTTAAGATCATCTAGTTCCAGCCTCCCTGCCATAAGCAGGGACACCTCACATTAAACCATGCCACCCAAGGCTTCATCCAACCTGGCCTTGAACACCACCAGGAATGAAGAAGTAGAAACTTCTACCAAAATGATAAATGTTTTGTTAAATATTTTCCACCTGACTCTATTTACCATTAGACTTATGGAGATTAATTTTTTTTATATGAAGGAGGTATTGTTTTAACATATTGTGTGGGTATCATGTAGATTTGTACATTCAATGTTCATAACTTCATTTAATAGAAATGGTCTCACTTTTGTAATAAATCTAAGATGAAATCCAACCTTTAATTTGTTTCCCAAAATTCAGTGAGTCTGGGTAAAATATACTGACAGTGAAACATTAAGAGTGTTGGCAGTAAGAAAAAGATCATCAAGAGATAACAATACTCACTTTAACGTGATCTTTTTTTAATGTTAATTAAAAAGAGATCTGAATTTGTGCTTGTTGCATCTCTTCTTTTCACCCTTTTATTCCACACATTTTGCATGCTCTACGCAGTAGATTCCCATAGAAGTGTAGGCAGAATTAATTTTCAATGAAAAATTCAGTACTAGTAGGTAAAGTATTTGAAGAAATTTTAAATCTACTAGTTTGATAAACTATTCACAAGATGAAGATAAAGCCATCTGTCCTTCAGTGCAGGTAAGCATCTTCAGGTAAAAGAAAATAAAAAACAATTTACAAATAAAGCACATGTTCTCTAATTCTTTTAGGTCTTTCATAACAGCAGCCACTATGGGAACTTCACTATAAATAAAATGCGATCAGGGCCTCAAAGGGATAGTTACAGGCTGTTACTGCCATGTGTTCAATGCAACAAAGCACATTGTTAGCAAGCGAAGTCTTTCACTAGTGTAAATCAGTCAATCACTGGTGACAAATATAGCTACATAACTGCACTAATTAAAAATAAACTTAGTTTGAAAACCACTTTAGTTGACAAAAATAGCTTGAACAGATGAGAGGTGGGTTACTTATCCCTGTAGGATAAGGAATGACAGTGATTTACACCAGCTGAGGACCTCACCTGCAGTGTTTAGTGGGAGGTCCAGCCATGCGGCCCAGAATCTAAGGCTTTAGGGAGAAACAGTCACTTGTAAAAGTGATATAAATATGTAAAGGGTTTTAAAAATGTATTTAAATACCAATTTTCTGTCATGACACAAGAGCTTTTATATCTAACGTGGCTTATAAACATGGAATATTTCATTGTCTTAGCATAAAACAGATTGTCACCTGTTCAAGCTGCTTAAACTTGCTTAAAATATTTTCCTGGCTAAGGCTAATTTTAATTCTCTGGTTCTTTTTGGGAGTTCTTCTTCCCATGATAAAACCTACGAATAGATAAAATGTTCTGTGATTTGATTTGAATTAAACCCCATGTAAAAGGAGATGTACCTTTTGTGAGGATTTCTTGCTTTTTCTTTGCCTGGCTGCTGAAAGTCCTGTTTCTATATTTTAACTGTGTAATTATTTGGGCTTTCTGCTCCCCATCATACTTACAAAATCATTATCCTACCCAGGTTTGTGCATGTCTGCACGAAGTGTGTGTTCATGAGCCTGTATCTCTGTGTAGCTATTCTTGCTAAGCAAATCCCACAGAGAGAAGACAGGCCATATCTCAAGCTAAGAGTGCAAAACAGTACTCTTTTTTAAAGAGTGTCTTTAAACAAAAGCCAAATCATGGCTAGAAGTGCAGCAGATGTGCTTAGCAGCTTGTGATCATTAAGTTCCAGAAGCAATGAAAATCTATTAACAAAGCAGTCAGATACACAGAAGAAATCAGCAGTGTCTTTCTGTCTCTCATACACTCTTACTCTACTCTGCATAGCAGATATGTGTCTTCATCCTTAGTACTGTGGGCAATACCGATTCCCTTTGTAGGTTTCCTGGGAAATGTGTTTTGTTTAGTCTCAGCAAATCTAAGGATTATTTTTTTTACAAATATCATAGAGTCATAGAATAGTTCGGGTTGGAAAGGACCTTAAGATCATCTAGTTGCAACCCCCCTGCCATAAGCAGGAACACCTCACACTAAGCCATGCCACCCAAGGCTTTATCCAACCTGGTCTTGAACACTGCCAGGGTTGGAGCACTCACAACCTCCCTGGGCAACCCATTCAAAATATATGGAGAATAAACAGAACAGTTCATACAGAAAATATGCAATTGTTCTACTCTGCATTCTCTCTTCAGGCCAACAGGAATAGGTTCACCTAATTTCTAGTTTCTGTTTTGAAATAGGATCTGACAGCTAGCCTCCTGGTTTGTCATTTATTGCAACATTTTGCAAAATCTGGGTTACCTTTGTAGCAGCACAATACCAAGGAGGTATTTCAGTTCAAGGTATTGCCTCTGATACAGTGATTTTTCATTAAAAATACATATATGCTTGAATCAGACAATTGCCTTTTGTGGAGAACCAAGGCAAAAAAGAGATTACGACCTATTTTAATCTTTTCAGTACCTTTTTAAACGGACAAAAGAAGACAAATATGTGTATAGAGGTATAAGAACAGGCATATGAATAAAATCTGCAAGTTTTCAAATATTCTTTGGAAAATACAAGTAATTTCTATGAAAATACCATGCTCAAAAAGAAATACATTCTCATAGCATATGCTCAGTGTGGATACTTAAATAATATGTATTTAGTTATCTTCTAAGCATATGTACAATGCTCTTCACATTGCAGACAGGTTGAATCAATAGTGTGTTACAGTAACTGTTCTGCTAATGGTCATTATCCTTCTTACTCAGTCCTGTTGTCATCATCACTAAGAAATTCTGAAAGCCTGTGGTAAACAGCAGGAGCTGAATTACAGGAAAAAACAATACTATCAGTCTAGTTCAAAGACCATGGTACAGGGAAAATTACTGTCCTGAGTTTTAACCTCATCTTTGTACATCTGCAAGATCTGAATAATGCAAGCGAAACCCTGCTATCTGCATTTTTGTTTTCTTAGTTGTCCTTTACACTGGACCTTTACAGTTTCACCACTGGAGTAATTATGCACATGTATGGGTGCATGTCTCTCCCACTCCATGCAAATCACCATGCAGAAAGTACATGAAGAGACTATTGTGGAAGAATTAAAGTTTTCAAGGGAAAACTGGGGAGTTTCCACTATGCTCAAGCAAATTTATCCAAATGAAAGCATTGCCTAAGTCACGTTTGAATAGTGTATAAATTAAACCATGAAAGCATGTAGTCATTCATTTTAATTGCTAAAATATCTCAAGAGGGTTAGATTAGATTAGATGAAGAAGGGCCCTTGGAAGAATCATAATATCTCTCATGGGCAATACTGATCACTAAGAATACAGCAGCAGTTGGTTTTACACCTCACAGAAGAACAAAGTTCAGATAAAGATACAACAAATAAACTATCCTATATGTTAATAAGATCTCAAAAGTCAAACATGGCACAGATGTGCATTGCCTGAGATGGGGAAAATTACCCATAATATAAATATCTGGTTTGCATTTCCTATCAGCTAGAGCAAAAGCCTGCAGTTCAAACACTTATCTGATGATATTCTAAGAAGCAGTAGCAATAATTGTTTTCCTTTTGATGTATAGCTGCAGCAGCAAAAGAACTGATTCTATTAATTAATAGCTAAAAAGCTGCTGTGTAGGCATTTTTGGTTTTATAGCCATCTGGTTCAAGATGAAAATAAAAAGTAATAAAAAGTTATTGAAAAATTAAACCATTCTAAAAGATGCAAAAAACCTTAAATCAAAAAAAATGCAGCAGTGGAGATTAAACCAAAATTTCTAGAAGTAGCTACCTTAACACAGAATATTCATTGCACAAAGTCAATCAGAGCCAGGATTTATAAAAAGGATGTTTACATCTTACTGTAAAGACTATGCACAACATTGAATTGGGTTAATGTTTATAATAAGATCACTTTAAAAAGAAACTCCATCAAACAGATTTGTGGGTCCAATCACAAAAGAATAGTGTTTACTTATTAGTGATCTACAGAGCCATCACATGTGATTAATACTGGATGACAAAACACCACCCTTGATTATGCATTAGCAAGAGTCCTTGACTTTACTAAAAGGATAACTCACTCATCCCAGAGCAAAATTCAGCCAAAGAAAAAAAGAATGCACTGCCAAAAGTATGTTGTTATCTTCTTTTAAAAATTGGAGTGTATCATTTGCATATAGAAATACAGCTGGAGGAGAAATGAGGGAACAAATATACACATCACTCTGTAGAGCACTATCGTCACATCCTGTGACAAGAGTGTTAAAATCCATTACAAATCAAACTATGTTTTTTCAGATTTAAAAGCAGATGATAAGATTACAAGGAAAAGTTCTTGTTTACTGACTTGTGAAGAGGTTGACCTGCATTCACTACAGAAGAGAAAAATTGTAAATGATACACCCTAGATGTCTCAAAAGTAATACAATTCTATCATGGTATTTACAAGTGTGATATGAATCATACTGTCCACATCTGCCTTATGAGTTTCAGAGCCTATTTGATCTGATTGCTTTTCTATCGTCTGTCCTAGCATGGATGGCTTCAGCAGCTTTCAACGGCTGGGCTGAATGACGGCCTTATAATCAGAAAACTTAATTTGGGTTTACTGAAAAATCCCATCTAAGTGTGTTTTTCCTCCCCATAAGCAGAGTGTCATAGTAGGGTTTTGCAATTCCCTTTGCTCTCAAGGAGTCTAAGAAAAGGCACCTATCTGCTGGATTTTGGGAACGCTTTATGGTGTAAAGGAATTTGGCATTAAATGTCAGAGCAAAGTCCATAAATCCCAGGATAAGCAAACTGGTAGGTGTTTGAATGCATACATAGATGTGGTATAACCCAGGGGCCTTTCACAGAATACAGGAACATAGATACACATTCATGAGAAAGCTTGGATTGCAAGATCTGTGACTAATCTGCTTGGAGTTAATAAAATTCACTGGGATATGTCATTATTCCATGAGCATTCTGTGGTGAGGGAAGCCACTGCTCTGACAGTTGTGGTAGTGTAAAAAGTTTACAGAATTAACAAGAACAAGGCAGGAATATAGTAGAAGAATAGAGATAGCCTCATACAGACCTGCAGTGGAGTGGGACAGGGGGAAGCCCCAGGCAAATGATGAGGGTGGCTGCGTTGGTCATGCCTACTTCAAGACATGCTTTTGTCTCCAACAGTTGCTAAAGAGGCCTGGCAAGGGACTTGAAATCTCTTTTTCTCTTACTAAATCTGCTACAGATTCACTGTGCAATAACAGGAGGTCTTCTTATCTCTCTGTGCACCAGTTTCCCACCCACACATTGGAGGTCACATTTCCAGAAGTCATAAAGACACTGCAAAGACAAACTCATCAGTATTTATGATATCATGGAATGCTGTTATGAATTCACTAGTATATAATCAAAGCCCATGATATGGGCTTCCATCACTGCCTCAGTGGAAGTATAACAGCTGTGATGCATCTAATCTAGGGAAGTAGGAATATAGCTCCCAAAAAGTTTGCAAGTGTCTAGGGCTTTCAAGAGCATGTCTTTATTATTTATGTGCTTTTCCTTTTTTTTTTTCCTTCTCTTTCTT
>NDXB01015082.1:9888-22806 GCA_002631895.1 Agapornis roseicollis | reverse complement strand
TTTTTTTATTTTTTTTCTTTTTTTTTTTTTTTTTTTTTTTTTGCATACAACAGCATTCAAGGTTAATGGCTGATAACAGCAAGCAGTTGTATGTCACTTATGTTGTGTGATATGTTATGTGATATGCTGCTTAAGCAAAGTTTTCACTGTTTCTGAGATGCTACCTCTTCTCCTATCTTCCTGTCTATTAGAGAAATACTTGTTTTTGTCAGGGGTCAAAACAGAAAGATGAAAACCAAGAAGACATTAGTTTAAAATAAATGGTATACCGAAAGAGATTACTTGCACAATGCAGGAGGTGCTGAGGCAATAGACTGGAATTGTCAGCCCCACATCAGCAGTAAGAACCTTCAGCAGAAAGGCAACAGGTAAACACACATCCTGTGTAAGTTAAATTGCTTTATGCATAGACACCACACATGCCAATTGGGAAGGCTTAAAAGTAGGACCACAGTTTCAAGTTGTAAAATGAGTGACAGTAAGCAATTCAAATTCTCTTGTGATCTTTATGCTATTCTTAACTACTAGAGCAATGTGGGTAATGAATTATCCATGGTTTTAAGCTAACTGTAGGTTATTGAGCCTTGAGGTTTTAGAGACCACTTAAGTGTCTGACAAAAATACAGACCAAATGTAACATCAGTTGTCTGCAACTCTTTCTTCCTCATCCTTTCTTGGTCTGTTTCCATCTCTTTTGTTTAAGAGACACTATTCTAATACCTTGCTTCTGTATCCCACTGGTTCAGTTGCAAGGCAAGCATTGCACTTAAAAATTGCATAGACTACCATGTATCTTTAGAACAGGTTACATACCCGGAATCAACAGGGAATTCTAGAGTGGAAGATGCAGTTAAATTTTATGTTGTCATTATAAACTGTGACAAGTTTCTTTTGTACTAGTATAATTTTTAGTTTTAAGGAATTTCTTACATTAGTTGCCAGTTATTTACTCAAAGTCTTCTATTCAAAACCTTTTAGACATAGGTAGCAAGAAATACCAATGAACCAGGACCCAGACAAGGACCGAATATGTCAAATTTGCATATCAGCTCTCTAGCCTGAAGTCTGGGGCTCTTTGATAGAAAAAGCAACAAGTGTGATCTGTCATTAGCATGATTTTATGAAACAAATGCAAAAAAGATTTTGCAAAATTAAACTTAGACCCTACCTTTTGACACTCTCTTTCTTCTCTCCTTTTCTAGTAAATGGAGATGTGCAAAAATTGAAACTTTATTTTTAAAACTCCTAAATACTACATTGAAAAGGTAGAGACGTCGCAGAACAGGCTTTTGTATTAGGTCTTATCTAACTTGATGATTGTCACATGTCTTTTATGATGCTCAGCCAAGCGCTGTGGGATACCCTGTGGAAAAGTTCTCAGGTAGAAAGACAAACACTTTCTTTTTCTCCTTAGCTAATACTTGTAAAAACACTTCCTGAAACAGAAGTATAGAAACCATACAGGTGTTATACAGAGTTTACCATCTTTTCATTTAATGATACTGATAACTAATACTGTTAATGCTATGCCATGGATGTGTTTTGGAATGAAAACCTATGGCATCTGAATCCTATGCTTCAAGAAAAACAAAAGGATGCAGTGCTGTTTCTCACTAGAGTTAGAAGAAATTCACAGGCAGGAAATATGCCTATGAAAGCTGAATGTGATTTCCTAAGCTTTGGAAAACTAAAAATACATCCAGAGTAAACACTATGGAGTTTGAGAGACCTAATTTCCCAAGATGTGGCAGTTCAAACTAAAAGTGTGGAAAATAGGAAAGCAGAAAGCAGCAAGGTTAACCACCACTTAAATTTTCTTTGTGAAAGTAATCTAGATGAACCAATATATCATATGAGCATTTTATGTGTGCTTCAGTATGTGTTAAAGGCACTAGGAATTAGATGTCCCACCTGACAGAGAAATCAATCATCTGCAGTAGTTTATCTCAAAATGTAGGGAAGGTACTTCAGAAACAGTGTTTGAGTCAGATGGCTTTATAGGAAAGAAGCATTGCCCCCAAAGAAACCATGGCTTATCTTTTGATGTCAGGCAGAGGCACAATGTGAAAGCTTCCTCAACTAGAAAATCAAGAATCTTCCTCATGATGCTCTTCTAAACCATACACTAATACCCACCACCTCTTATTTCACAAGGAACTATTTCCCAGCAACAAGAAAGGCTTTCACGCAGAATAGGAACTCTACTTCTACTGATAAGATCACACTCCTCTACAAGCATTTTTCTTATAAACTGAATTTCCCTCCCCTTTGCAGTATTCATGAGCTCTTCTTTTGTGCTACACATGTACAGGTTGAGCATCAGAGATCTAAGTCTGCAAAGGAGTCAGAGAACACCAGAAACTAGATCCCGCAGAATTTGTCTTTGGCATTGTAAAGTATGATCAGAGGGCACAGAAATAGCTAAAGCAGCAAATAGCTAGTAAAAACTTTCTAATACATTCTACCCTTCTTCCCTGCACTCTACATTTTTCTGTCCCCTAGCAAAGTCAAATAAATTAACAGGATGGTCAAAGACACAATGGTTTCAATATCGGTTTTTTCTTAACTTTTTAATCAGGGTATTAAGATGATAAACACATGCCTTACTCTCTTTTAATGTACTTATCTAGTGCATTAAATTAAGTATGAAAAGCATTATTCCTCTGTAGCTGTTTTTAAGTACAACAAAGAAAATAAATCCCTAAAAGCTGAAGAAGAAGAATTACCCCAATTCATCTTATCTGTACCTTAAATAATGCAATTCAGAATTTATCTCTAGTAATCTCTGCTTTTAAAAGTCACAATAACTTGCAAACCATGCGACAAAACTGTACATCTTTATAAGCAAAGTTGTTATTCTATCAACATGTTTGTAGTTTAAAAAGACAAACAACCAGAGAAGAAGCAGTTTTCTTCAGCTTAAAACTTTTGGATGGAATGTATTTATTCTGGTATTTCACAAGATGACAAAGGAATCTGGCTTTTTTTCTTTTTTTTTTTAAAAAAATCAAAAATAATAATAAAAAAAAATAAAAGGTATGGTTTCAAATCCACAACACTTGAAAGAAAAATCCCAGTGTGATACAGTAAAAAGGGCTTGTTAACATTTAAGTGAAACTGGATGCCAAAATTCATTTAAGTGCTACTTTATAATCAGGTTCTTATTTCCTGATCCAAAAGCTAACAGTGTATGTATCTGTCAGTGCTGTACAGATAAGAATATCTTATCCAGACATTGCAATCTATGTGGCAGAAATTTTAACCCAGTATTAGATTAGATGACAGGCAAAGGTTGAGGTTCTTTAATTTACTTGCAAATGTCATTGATAGTACATCACCTAGATATCTTCTCTTTTCACAAAAGCAAAGGTAGGAAGGATATGATTATCAAGCTCCCATAACTGAATTAAAAAAAAAGTCAATACACAAAAGTCACAGTTTAGAGAAATATTTTTTCCAGAGATAGGTTAAGTAAGTACAGTTGCATATCACTTCATTTCATTTGTGCAGACATTTCTCATACTAATTCTTTTTCTTATGTAAATATTTTACTGAATAAATTTGGGTACTTATTTCCAGTGGATTTCCAGTAATCTGTTACATTTCAAGTCAGAAGTCCAAAGACATGACTGAACTACCTTCATTACTACTGGACTACATTACAACATTACATCTGTTGCAGTGCCCAGTGACCAAAGAAAGCTGCAAGCAATGTGCTGTGTTAAATTCTTACAAGAATTACAATTAGCAAAAAATGAACTTCTCCAAGCTTCTGTATATTTCAGACTTCAAAGGAAATAAAGATAGAAAAAAATCCCAACAACAAAAACAAGCCCCCCATCAGCAATAAAAAAAAGTTGAGCAAATAACCTTCAGTTGAGCAAACAACCTATTATTGAGAAGTTATCTTCTCAATAGAATGCAGTAAGTGGCATCTAGGCTTAGAAATACTACCAGGTAAAAGGGCCTCTGCCAGGGTGGATTTTGTAGTTTTCACTAATAACTGGACAGCTTTTGAGACTGAGAAGCACTCAGAGGAATATTCTGACCTAGTAATGTTAAAACTGCAGCTGCAAAAAAGCGTTTATAGCAGGACATATTTCAACATGTGAAGTGGCATGTGTGCATGTGCATGGGGGGAGAACACATCTCAAAAGGTACATGTATGTCTTTGGAGGAGATACCCACAGACACATTTGAAATATAGTAGGCTTAAAAGAAGTAAAAAATCACAAGAAAATAATTAATCATCCGTTGTCTTTTGTGGGCTATTGCTATATAAAACTTGATTGTTTTGAAAATTTGCTTTTTACCTTGCTTTTCTTGTTTTCTTTACATTTCGATATATTTTCTGTTTGTGTTTCTTCAGTGATGTTTAGAATTGTAGAATCACAGAATCACCAAATGGTTATGGTTGTAAAGGACCATCATCTAGTTCCAACACCCCTGCTAGGGGAAGCAGGGATGCCTCACACTAGACCAGGTCACCCAAGGCTCTGTCCAATCTGACCTTGAACACTGCCAGGGATGGAACATTTACCACTTCTCTGGACAACCTGTTTCAGTGTCTCACCACCCTCACAGTAAAGAATTTTTTTCTTAGGTCTAACCTGAACTTCCCCTGTTTAAGTTTTAACCCATTAATCCTTGTCCTATCACGATAGTCCCTGATGAAGAGTCCCTCTCCAGCATCCTTGTAGGACCCCTTCATATATTGGAAGGCTGCTATGAGGTCTCCCCACAGCCTTCTCTTCTCCAGGCTGAACAGTCCCAACTTTCTCAACCTGTCTTCATACATGAGATGCTGTAGCCCCTTATCATCCTTGTGGTCTCCTCTGGACTTGCTCCAACAGATCCATATCATTTTTATGTTGAGAACACTAGAACTGCACAGAGTACTCCAAGTGAGCCCTCACAAGAGCAGAGCAGAAGGGCAGGATCACCTCCTTGAACCTGCTGGTCATGCTTCTTTTGATGCAGCTCAGGATATGGTTGGCTTTCTGGGCTGTGAGTGCACATTGCAGCTGGCTCATGTTAAGCTTCTTATCAACCAGCACCCCCAAGTTCTTCTCTGTGGGGCTGCTCTGAATCACTTCTCTGCCCAGCCTGTAGCTGTGCCTGGGATTGCTCCAACCTAGGTTCAGGTCTTTATACTTTGTATCATTGAACTTCATGAGATTGGCATTGTTGGCAATTCTCAAGCATGGTAAGGTCCCTCTGGATGACATCCCTTCTCTCCACACAGCTTGGTGTCATCGGCAAGCTTTCTGAGGGGCACTCAATCTCACTGCTCATGTTACTGACAGAGATTTTGAACAGGACCTTTCCCAACGCCAAGCCCTGGAGAACACCAATCATTATCGGTGTCCAACAGCCCATTGACCACAACTCTTTACTTGTATCCATCCAGCCAATTCTTTATCCACCGGATGGCCCACCCATCAGATATCAATCTAAACCTTCCAGTTTAGAGACAGGAGTGTTGTGTGGGACAGTGTCAAATGCTTTTCAGAAGTCCAGGGAAATTACATCAACTGCCTTACCCCTACCTATCAGTTCTGTAGCCCCATCATAGAAAACCACCAAATTGTTCAGGAGTTATTTGCCCTTAGTGAAGCCATGCTGGCTGTCACCAATTATGTTATTGTTTCAAAAGACACTGCAACAAAAAGTTAAACACCATCTGCCAAAAGGTGTTGTTTCATTATTTGAGTTACAATTATACAGCGGCATGCTGATGGGGGTCTTTTCTTGTTCCTGGAAATAACTGTTTGCTCTTGCAAAACTACAGTCTGTTACATAGTTATCATACTTTTATCAAATTTTTTATTCTAGATACCATGTGAAAAACTTTATTTTTCTTTTCTACTTACAGACATCTCTTTCATCATCCTTCTGACCCATATTAAAACTATGGATCACTCTAAAACTAACTGTTGCTGCCTGCCTATCTTCCTTCACCTTTAAAGGAAATGACAAGTTTGCATCATACAGAAATACTTTGTATTTTCTTTAGCAAATGTCCTCCATGGGTCTTTGTAACACTTCTTCACTTAGTATTAGTTTTATGCTTTCTTTCTAATGACACCCAAGGTCATTGTAATTCTCCACTTCTGACATAGAATTGTACTACATTTTTTAAGAAAATAATGCACATGTGCAAACTGAACATAGTAAAGATGATCATTTCTGCATTTCAGGATGATAGGAATTACTTGATAATTTTGTTTGGCTACAGTTTTTCACTCAGTTACAAAAGATTCACCTGTTATAAAAGATTCTTACTCGAGTGAATGTATATCTTGTCAAATACTTGTTCCTTGTTAGCTACATATTTGTTTCTTATTCTGTAACAGAAGAAAACCATATTGGTTAGATGGAATTTGTCTTGTGAAATCTATGGTTTAGGTTTCTTATCACCTTGTTATTCCCCATATGTTATACTTTCATAGAGAGAAATATATCATTGTCTTGTATTCATCATTTGCATAATTATAGCTGTGTCTGGGAGCTCTTCTTAATCCATTTTTTTCTCAAGAGTACATGTTCGTATCTCCCATATCAAGGGATAAGCTTTTATTTTCTACAGCTTAATGATCTAAATTAAATGATCAAATTATTCTGCACCTTAAAAAGAAGGGCAATATACTTTTGATTTGTTGTTAATGTTTAGGAAAATCTAAAAAGAAATTATTTTAATGAATTCAAGGCTTTCCTTTGAAAACACAAATGTCGGTTATTCTGGGGTGATTTCTTTTTGCTTGTTTGTTGTTTGATTAATAAAATAAAACCTGCTATTTGCACTTAAATTGCTTCTTTGTAGCAGCTAGGCATCATACACTGAGAGATACATGACAAGATCTAACTCAGCTTGCCAACATTCTAATCTGCTTGTGCAATCTGGTTGATAGTTTTCTCTTTCTAACTAAGACAGCAATCCTTCCTCTGAGATCAAAAACTTTGGTTCTTCTGCCATGATTTTTATTCATTGTTCTTATGAACAAAAGCAAGATCAAATGGTGCAAACAGATCATACATAAGCATACACGTGTTAGAAAGAAAATCTTCCTTTTTAGAATTTGTTTACAACCTTATCCATGACTGTTTTGCCTCATTCCATATTTATATCAGTAATATAAATAAACATTTTAAAAATTGTGCTTCCTCATTGTTAGAAATTATTGACGTTATTATTAATTAAAAATTACTAAATGGCAATTATTATTTAATTTTATATTATTATTGAAATATTTATGGAATCAACAGCATTTTATAAAGGATATTTATCCATTGCATACATTGCATGTTTTCCTATCACCCACAGAATTTTAGCAGCTCCTAAGAAGCATCAGATGACTGAATATACCAGACTTACTTGAAAGTAGAAAGATTTAAGATCTTCATAATAAGACTGTAATTGGTGATGGCATTTTACAGTGTGCTGATAGTTTGAACTCCTTAAATACAACTGATGGTATCATTCCTTTTTCCTCTCAAAATCTGCCTGTGACATTGCAAGAACTGTTCCTCTTTCAGGCAGAAAGTATCTTTATCACATATATTCGAAGTGACTGTGCAAAGGTAGACCATAATCAGTCACTTTGCTGTGCCACCGTTATTGACATCTTTACTTATGTAAAACATCAAGATTTACTCAGAAATAAATCCTCACTATTCAGTTTGGCTCTTCTTTTCTGTAAGCAATCTGAACAACCAGGAAATAATACTGGGATGAGAGCACTCTTAATGCTTACAAATAATATTTGTTAAGTTGGTCTTACACAGCCCCAGAGTATGCTATGCATTATGGTAAAATTTACATGAAATCTGAAGGAGAGTGCGGAAGGAAGGGAGAAAATCATGGTGACTCTGGAAATCTTCTCTTCCATGGTATAAAAACTGTATACCGAAAAGCAAAGTACGTAATACACTGTCTGCAGATGGAGAATTGGGATTTTTTTTGTTGCCAGGTTTTGTTGGTTTTGTTTGGTTGGTTGGTTGGTTTTTTTGGGGAGGAGGGCTGGGGGGAGAGGGAAGGAGGCTTTTTTTGGTTTTTGGTTTTTTTGTTGTTGTTGTTATTGGGTGGAGGTTTTTTGTTTGTTTGTTTTGTTTGTTTGGGTTGGATTTTGTTTTGCTTTTTTTCTGTGGTTTGGTTTTTCTTTTTTCCTCAGCTCTCAGAACTAAGACCATTGACAACTTTGTTTGAATTAAGACCTGACAAAAAATGGAGCAGGGGTTCCATATCTGCCCCGGTTTAATAAAATCTCTTATTTCTATGTTATGTTAGTCCAGTTCTGAAAGCCATTAACTCTTTGTATACCAGCCCTTTTATCTTCTGATTATTTTTAAACTGTAACTAGTACTTTGGACACACATTGAATCTCAGGGCTTTGAATTTTAACTTTTGTATCAATAATAAAATACAGGCACCATTCAGTTTACATGGCAGCTAGAATAAGCATATCTATTTAAACAAGCAAGTGTAACCTAAATTAATATTGGGTTCAGCTGTTTAAAAACCTAAACCCTTATTAAGCAATGGCACAATTTAAAGGGATCACTATAATGAAGAAAAACTTGTGGAAAGTGACTTTGTGAAAAACAAGGGTAGGAAAAAGAGATAGTTGGGATCAGAAGAATGCATGCCATGGTATTTACTATCACACATTGCAAAAGTTAAAAATCTCTACAGACTTTCATTTGGTCCAAGTAGAATATAGCTGAATTTTACAACTTTTCATTAATTTGAGGACAAATTTTAAAGCTGGGTCTTCTGGAGGCCAGAAGAGCTGAAGCTGAACCTATAAATACTATCACCAGCTCTTTAGAAAACAAACCATACCACAGGTCTGGTTTATTTTTGCCATGTTTTAGTAACACCAACAAATGTTCTTTATTGCTTACCTTGCTTTCAACTTCACCAGATGTTAACAAAAGCACAAAGCTAAATGAATCCACTAACAGGATCCAGAAAACAGCACAAGGGAAAAAAAGTTTAAGAAATCATATTAGTCAAAAATTTCAGCAAATCATTTTACCTCTTTGTAACACAATGTCCCTAAATAATAGTTCTGTCTTATAAACAATTTTATACCTAGCTGGAGTAGCATTATATATTGTAAAGAATTTTTTTCTGCTCTACTATTATTAAATGCTGACAGGTACTACTTTAGAATCCTTCTGGCCACGTTCCACATAAGAATTTCTTTCTAATAAAATTTTCCCACAACTAGTGTGGTCATCAAATATTCCACCAGCTCTGACTCAAAAAGACTTTCTACTTGTTGGAAAAAAGAAAGAGGATGTTAAAAGAACTGCTAAGTAGCTTTATTAATAGAAAACATCTGTTAAAATAAAGTTATGCCCAGTGTTATTGCCCACTATATGCCCTGTCATATTTGTTCTATATTGTTCTTTATTCCATAGCTTGGAAGTAATTTACTGACAATGAATTAGTAATCTATTTTTTTTTATCTTAGTGTGTTTGTACCACAAAGACAGCATTTTGCTAATTTTGGGCTTTAAGAAGAACTACGTTAAATAAACACAGTAAGGCTGTAAAACCAAGAGCTTGAAATCTGGGAAATTAAAAATGGAATGCTGTGTCTCCACAGAAGAAGCCCTTGCATCTTCCTGTAGTAGTAGTAGTAGTAGCAGCAACAATAATACTGGACAAAAAAATAGTAGCTCAGGTTAGCTCTGTGCTATGTTGAACTGCTTTTTCTGCAGGTTTGAGGTTTGGGGGGAAGGTTTTGACCATTTATCCTGAGGTTACTGAACTGAATATTTCATTCAACATGGCTGACATGCAAACTGTGAAAAAAACATCTCTTAATGGGTCAAGCAAACTTAATGCTAACCTCTTTTTCATTAATGATCATGAAAAGCCTAAAGTATTTTTTCAAGCCAAGACAAAAGACTGATAATCACACTTCATTGTCATCCAATAATCTCATCACAGTCGTTAGTGGAGTATGCTTCACATAATCCTAGAAATAAAAATGCTGTTTCCTCACCTTAATGCTAGGTCACTGGGATACAAAAGATTGCTGAGAAATTTTCTGACAGAATTGGAAATGAGTCTAGATAACCTCACTCAATATCTGAGCCACAAGACACTGATCCACTGAAAGCTCTAAGTTAGATAATCATATAAAAGATAATAGAAAGTGAAGCTGAGAAAGTCCAAAACAAATCTGAAATGGTGAAAGCTAATAAAGGCTTTGAAGCTGGTTTGAGACAGGCTAAATGGAGCTTGGAGACAATTGAAAGAATAGAGACTTGTAGGGAAACTAAATACGTAGGATTGCTGTCAATTCCTGCAGGTAAAGGAGAAGTCTCAGAGGGATTCAGGGAGAAATATTAGATGTTGATGAGGAAAATTGTTTTTGTTACAAGAAATACTGTCATAAGAACTCCTACAAGAGACCAAGGGAACAGAACCGATGTCTAATAACTGAAGTAAAGGCAGCTGCATGTAGACTCTGCTCTCGACAGATCATCACCAATTGCATATACAGAAATCTCCAGGTAATCCTATCCAGGAAAACACTTGTCATGATACTGTTAATCTTCATTCCGCAGAGCTGTATAGTGAGCAGTCAGTGAGGTGCCTAGGCAATGCTGCAGCTGTAGCTCAGGAAGGAAAAGTTGTTTATTGGCAAAGAAAGCTGACAGCAAAATCACAAATCACCATCTGTATTTAGACATTGCCTAAGCATTTCCCCCTTCTCTGGACACATAGTAAAATTTAAAATGTGCCCATAATTGCCATAAATCAAATATACCTCACCTCAAATTAGTGGAAATTCAGGGATAAGAGATCCATGTACAAAATGATTTTATCTTGGTTTAGGGTTTCCCATGGATGGCCTGTCTGAAATTATAAGCAAAGCAGACTAATAAGCCTGACCTTTAAGCCCCAAATTATGTTGCCTTACACAGACTGCTGCAAAGAACTTTCCATCATATTTGACAAAACACTTATTAAAACACATTCTAGATAAAATAATATGTGACTTTTTTTTTCTTTTTGCATAAAGCAAATGATTTTTTCACTTTTTGCAATAATTGAACAATTTGTTACTATGAGAACAATTTTAGCCTCTTTCAAGAAAAAAAGAATTCTGTTAATCATGCTGAACATCTTCCAAATAAAAACCTGGTTGGAAATGCTTTCAAAATGTTACTGAAGACAAAGTTTTTTCCATGAACAAGAAGACCAACAAAGCTTGTATTTTGGAGGATATCAGTGCATCATTTTGGAGGGCTGCTCCAGAAAAGCTTCACACTTCTGCTCCATCTTTCCATAGATCACCTACTCTCCTGCAGTTTATAAACCTGTTTACCCATTTGTATCTCTCTACCACATAATTTTTTGAGCAGTCACCTTCTTTCTAAGCTCTCCATGTCTGGGGCTGTCTCTGCTCACACTGTGGATGAGCTACTTGGTGGGCCAATGGATTCTCTTATGGTCTTTGTTTCAATGGAGCCAGGTTTGTGTCTCTACCATTCAATCAGCTCCACATAATCCAACAGTTTGATGGACCCTGGTATTCCTGAGGTTTATTTACTCAATAGGACTGCAAAAGTCTAAATTTCTTTGGAAACCAGGCTAGAGTCAACTTTCTGTGGGCTGAAACAAGTATACAGCTTGGCTGTAAAAAATCTAACATTGGGACCCATTTTGAGATAAGAAGGTCACCTCAGTCAGTTGAGTTTCTAATGGAGAAGAAGGCCATATCATAGAAAGTGCTTCTGATAAATAACTTTGAATATTTTACATGCAGAACTGCTCCAAGAAGTCCCAGAATGCTGCTACTTATTTCAATGAATGACAGGTCTTTTGTGCAGCCATTACTTTGGCATTACCATAGGAACATAGACAGGAGCAGACTGCTGTTGGGCATTTGAAATTGTAAGACCAGCCATGCCAGCACAGATTTACATGGTCTCTGCAAGCAAATAAGAGCATCCTTTAATTTTCAGCTAGAGATGTCTGTATTTATGGCCCTATCTTGTTCCCAGCCTGTCCTTTGTTACTGATACAGCTACGTATCTGCCTTGCCCTTGTCATCACTTTGGACTGTTTAAAATGTCATCCTGCCTTGCTGCTGAATAACAATACATGAAGAGATAGCAATTTGACTAAAGCATATAAGAAGGGAGATGTGTGCAATATTTCTACATCTCAGCATTCAGTAGCAAAAAAAAACCCAGTAATACTGATATGCAAATACCTATATAATGCCTGAAATAATGTGCACAGATAGACCATAGAAATTAAAATCAGTGGGGAAATAGATAGTACATTCCAAAAGTTAATATATATAAGGGAAGAAACAAATAAATCATAAACATTACTTTGTAAAAAATGAATATTTTATGGTGATTAAGCAAACATAGCCCCATGGTTCCTTTAGGAAATTTTACGAGATTTATATTTTCTATCTCCACCAGAATACTTTAAACAATTCTTTAAACAATATATGGTAGCTGATTTTGCAAGGTGAGCAACTGAAATGTTTTAATTTCATTTGATAAATAAGTTTTTTTTTATTATTTGGCAAAGAAGTCAAGTCTCTGATTGTTTTACACAATGGACAGAAGATGCTGACTGTTCTTTAAATGAGGCAGTAAAATTGCCCATTGCTCTGGAGAAGCAATTTTTCAAAATCATTCTAACTTAACGTATTTGCTGGCTGAGCCTATCAAATTTCATCACAGAACAGCTTCCAGAAAGTTGCAAACAGTAAACATGGTTACCCACAGCTTCTATGTGATGATCTATACAAAATCTAAACAATTGTTCATATCCTGTATTTTACACACATATTAAGAAGGATTAAATTTTGTTCCTTGGCTTGCTGAAATTTTCACAAAGGATGAACAGCTTGGTTTTTGGTTTTTTTTTTTTTT
>NDXB01015080.1:81947-99522 GCA_002631895.1 Agapornis roseicollis | reverse complement strand
TTTTTTTTTTTTTTTTTTTTTTTCCCCAGAAATAAACCCATACCACACATTTAACACTTTGTAATGCCAAATTCCTAACCCATTACAGCTACATTCAGAAAGCAGATACCCTGTCCTGATAGTTTTCTTTCTCAGACTCAGCCAACAACTGTGCTGCAAAGACCGTGCTGTAGAGGGAGCACTAGTGGCAGGTTTTAAAAGCGCTCCAGCGGCACACCGGATTTGTGCTGTGGGGTAGGTTAGGTGGAACTGGGGAAGTGTTTCCATGCAGTCTTTGTACAAGCAAAAGGTTGAACCACATCTGCCTTTAAAACTGCATAAAGATGTCTGCCACCTGTCTTTATGGGCTGTAGTGTCGAGTAAGATGTCTCCAGAGCCCACAGAAATATTCAGTACTTGCTAGGTAGAATGCCTCCCATAAAAGCTTCCAGGCCAAGAGCCAGAAGGCAAAGGACGACATCTTACCCAAGCTTATAACAGAAGTTAAAATAAAAAGGACTAACATTTGTAGGCAGTCTGGACTTCTAATCTTGAATTAACCTCTTTGTTTTGTGTTGTTAATATATCTTAGCTTTCCTTTTTGAAAGATGTTTTTGCTTCCCCATAGGATGTAAATATTTACTTATTAATCTTAATAATTTCTTATTTTTCAGCCTCCCAGTATAACAGCAGCATGCTACAGATCAGAAGTTTTATGATCTCCATTGTAAGTCACCAGGATGACCGCATACCTACTGAAGGTGATACTGAAAATGATTTGGAAGCTGGATCAGGAGCCACCAACCATACTAGATCATTCATACATGACCAGCGAATAGTGTCAGTGCAAACAGCAAGATACCTCACTAGTCCATGGCTGACACGTTTTGTTCCTTCAGTTTACACCATAGTGCTTGTGCTGAGTCTCCCCCTGAACATTACAGCAATACTCGTGTTTCTGAGAAAAATGAAAATTGAAAAGCCAGCTGTGATATACATGCTGAATTTGGCGCTTGCAGATGTCCTGTTTGTAAGCGTCCTTCCTTTTAAGATTGCTTATCACTTTTCTGGAAATGACTGGGCTTTTGGACCCGAAATGTGCCGTTTCATCACTGCTGCCTTCTACTGTAATATGTACTGTTCAATAATGCTTATGACAAGCATAAGCTTCGATCGCTTCTTAGCAGTGGTATATCCCATGCAGTCTCTTGGGTGGCGTACATTAACACGTGCCTCACTGATTTGTCTCATCATATGGCTTGTAGCAATAAGTGGGGTTATACCTTTTCTCATTAGAGAGCAAACAATGGAGATACCGAAGCTAAATATAACTACTTGCCATGATGTGCTAAGAGAATCTGAACTTCATGGCTATTACCTGCACTTCTTCTCCATCTTCTCTTCTGTGTTTTTTGTAGTGCCATTTATAATCTCTACCATCTGTTATGCGTGTATCATTCGATGTCTTAATTCCTCTACTCTTGTTACAAAACAAAACAAGAAGACACGTGCCTTGCTCTTGTGTGTGGCTGTTTTTTCTGTTTTTGTTATTTGCTTTGGACCAACAAATATTCTGCTATTAATTCATTATATCCATTTTTCTTATGACAACAGCTTAGAATATCTCTACTTTGCCTATCTACTCTGTGTTTGTATCAGCAGCATTAGCTGTTGCATCGACCCCTTCATTTACTACTATGCTTCTTCTCAGTATCAGAGACAACTTTTCAGTCTCTTCAATTGTAAAGAGACACTTGATCCTAACAGTAGTAACAGCAGTGGCCAGTCAATGTCTACTACTAGTAGAAGGGGTACGTGCTCTACTAATGTGAACAACAGTACCTACAGAAAGTTACTAGCAATTCATTGAGAAAACATGTCTTACATATGCCTAATTTTTAGGCAACTTCAGAAAAAAAAACAAAAAAAACAAACAAGAACAAGAAGACTGCATTATATATTAAAAGTTTTTCTACAATACATAGTTCTTTGGATTTGTTATAGTAATGCACAGTTCATATTCTAACTCTGTATATGTATATATCTTGTATATGTAAATAGGTTTATGTAGACATAATTCCTTAATAATTGTTGCTGAGTGTTTTTCAAATAAACCTTTTTTTTCAGACAAATCCTTTGCATTATTAGTCAGTTTCTTTCAGGTATTTTATGAAATCCCATTTTAGGATTTTTAACTGTATCAGGTTGATTAAATTCTTACTTATGGAACCTCTCCATCTATCCAGTACTTCCTGAAGAAAGTGAAAATATTTTTCCAGGCTATGGGTTTTTTTTCCCCTATTTCTTTATATTTCAGGAATAATCTTAGCATTATTTCACATTTTGGACACTGAAACTATTTTTTTCCCATTTTTATATATTCCACTGCAAAAGAGTCTGTGTGGTTTTAGGAATGTGGGCAACTGAAAACCAGTAATTAATCGGTGCAATGTATCAGGGAAAATAATTTTCAGCAGCTAGAACTAGCTTTTCCTTTGATGTGTGCTGGGCATCTTGGCTATGAATGTGGTATTTTTCACAGTTAATTTAACAAGAAAAAAAGTGAAATTTTATTTCACAAGAAATTGATGTTGAATGGGTCTCCAGTAAATATGCTGAAAAAGCTGTATTTATCATCCTGTTATGCAGTTCACAAACCTGTGCTTAGGTGCACGTGATTAATCATCATGCACGTGTTTAGGACTTGGAAATATCCTTTGTCCCTGCCAAGTCTGGAAATTTTTTGTATTTTACATAGTGTCCACATCTTCTAAATTATCTGGTATAGAGCCCAGTAGCTAACTTCACTCTTCATAGCATTCTTTTACTACGAGGGATGCTCAAGCTAAATAACAGGAATTCTGTTTTGGAAATGAGCATGTAAGTAATAGAACTATACATGAAGACGGAAATCAGACTAAGAGGAAATTTGTTTCATGTAAGTTTTGCCATAGGAATCTGCCAAGAAGTGCAGCAATGTATAAAAGCTGTCTTCAGTCCAGCACATGTGATAAGAAATATAAACTTTCTGCATACAGTGTGACAGTTAGAAACTTCATTCTAATCAAGACCTCTTGTCAGATTGCATCTGTTTCTTAATGGACTTAAACATAATTAAGTATTGCATTCCCAGAGTCTCTCTAGATATTTGTTCTCAGGTATGCTACTTCCTAAGCACGAGTGCTAACAATATATGTAGATGTAGTTTGTAAGGCTAAACCCCCACAAACAAGACATATTCAGTTACATTCTCATCTAATATATTAGGGGAAGTTTCAGTTTTCAGTAAAATCTTAAGAATTTTAGTATCTGCTTCTTGCTGGCAGAAAAAAATTATGTCTGTGCCTCCTATAGTTACAGGCTGGAAGACTGCCTTTTAGACCTTTTAGATAGTTGGGATTTGTTTCAATGTCATGGTATTTTGGTTCACAATAGTGGTTTATTTTTAGGTAGCAAAAAAAGATATTATAGACTGTTTTGCAAGGAACAGTACAACATGCTGGGAGAGAGTATGTGGAAAACAGCTCAGCAATCAGCGATTATTTACTTCATTTTGCTTGATGGTTGGGTAGTTTCACTTGTATCCTCTGTGTGCTCAAGAACATTTGCAAGTGAGCAACTTCTTCCTACCTTGCAGGGTGAAAAATCGAAAGGGGTGACATAACTGTTTATTCTTCTGGCTAAGAACATCAAAAAAGATCTTGAATAAGAGTGACTAACAAAGATTTTATGCATGGTTGTAAGGCAGTATCCCAGCTCTTACACACATACTGCTGAAGCTGAGTTTGCTGATGATTCCGGCTTGAAGAAAAATGAGAAGAAAACCAGGAAACTCAATTTCAGCACAGAACTCTTAAGTAAAAACAGTACCTAAGTAGGCTTCTTGACTTAGAATCACAGAATAGTTAGGGTTGGAAAGGACCTTAAGATCATGAAGTTCCAACCCCACTGCCGGGGAGAGGGACACCTCACACTAAACCATGCCACACAAGGCTCTGTCCAACCTGGCCTTGAACACTGCCAGGGATGGAGCATTCACAGCTTCCTTAGGCAACCATTTCCAGTGCCTCACCACCCCCACAGTAAAGGACTTCCTACTTATATCCAATCTAAACCTCCCCTGATTAAGTTTGAACCCATTACCCCTTGTTGTATCACTACAGCCCCCCTAATGAATAATCCATCCCCAGCATCCCTCTAGGCCCCCTTTCAGATACTGGAAGGCTGCTATGAGGTCTCCATGCAGCCTTCTTCTCCAAGCTGAACAGACCCAACTTCCCCATCCTGTCTTCGTATGGGAGATGCTCCAGTCACCTGATCACCCTCNACTGGAAGGCTGCTATGAGGTCTCCATGCAGCCTTCTTCTCCAAGCTGAACAGACCCAACTTCCCCATCCTGTCTTCGTATGGGAGATGCTCCAGTCACCTGATCATCCTCGTGGCCCTCCTCTGGACTTGTTCCAACAGTTCCATGTCTTTTTTATGTTGAGGACACCAGAATTGCACACAATACTTCAAGTGAAGTCTCACGAGAGCAGAGTAGAGGGGCAGGATCACCTTCGACCTGCTGGTCACACTCGCTTTGATGCAGCCCAGGATATGGTTGGCTCTCTGGGCTGTGAGCACACACTGTCCATGTCAGCGACAAAGATGTTGAACAAGACCAGTCCCAACACCCATCCCTGAGGAACACCACTCGTCACTGGCCTCCAGCCAGACACTGAGCCATTGACCACAACTCTTTGCATGTGGCCATCCAGCCAGTTCTTTATCCACCGAGTGCCCCACCTATCAAATTGATGTCTCTCCAATTTAGAGACAAGGATGTTGTGTGGGACAGTGTCAAACACTTTGCACAAGTCCAGGCAGATGACATCAACTGCTCTACCCCTGTCCATCAGTTCCATAGCCCCATCGAAGAAGGCCACCAAATTGATCAGTCAGGATTTCCCCTTAGTGAAGCCATGCTGGCTGCCACCAAGCACCTTGCTGTTTTTCATGTGCCTTAGCATGCCTTGCAGGAGAATCTGCTCCAAGATTTTTCCAGGCACAGAGGTGAGACTGACTGCTCTGTAACTCCCCCGGTCACCCATTTTCTCCTTCTTGAAAATGGGGGTTATATTTCCCTTTTTTTGGTCATCGGGAATGTCACCTGACTGCCGTGATTTTTCAAATATGATGGACAATGTTTTAGCAGCTTTATTCACCAGCTCCTTCAGGACTCATGGATGGATTTCATCATGTCCCATGGAGTTGTGCATATTCAGGTTAATAAGATGGTCTCAAACCCTATACTCTCCTTGATAGCTACTTCTTGGTAACTAGCTAAAATGCTAGTTTTTCCAAAGTTGCCTTTGGAAAGTATTT
Organism: Agapornis roseicollis; assembly: GCA_002631895.1. NCBI lineage: Eukaryota > Metazoa > Chordata > Aves > Psittaciformes > Psittacidae > Agapornis > Agapornis roseicollis. Next base: position 94,176 of record NDXB01015080.1, on the reverse strand, counting down.
TCTTGAAAATGCCACATTTGACAGGCTTGAGCAGTGGGCCCACACAAACCTCATGAACTTCAACAAGGTCAAATGCAAGGTCCTGCACCTGGATCCAAACAGCCACCAGTGTCTCTACAGCCCAGGGGATAAAAGGGATTGAGAGGAATCCTGTGGAGAAGTACTTGGGGGCATTGTTGTATGAAAAAACTGGACATAAGCCAAGAAATGTATACTCATAGCCCAAAAAGCCAGCCATATGATGGGCTGCATCAAAAAGAGTGTGTCCAGCAGGTCAAGGAAGGTGATTCTCCCCTTTTCTCTGATCTCATGAGACCCAACCTGCAGTACTGCATCTAATAGAAGAGGAATGTGGACCTGCTTGTGTGAGTTTAGAGGAGGGTTACAAAGATGATCAGAGAGCTGGAGCACCACTCCTATGAGAGAGTTAGAATCACAGAATGACAGAATTGTTTGGGTTGGAAGGGACATTAAGGATCCTCTAGTTCCAATCCCCTGAAGCCTCTGGGGAGACTTTATTGCAGCCTTTCATTACTTTCAGTGGTTGGACTAGGTGACTTTTAAAGGTCTCTTCCAATCCAAACCATTCAGTGATACATGCATAGGCATCCTACTCTTAGTGAATTAAGCATTTATGTGTGAGTTAGTTGGAACAAGCTACAGTTCTCACTGTCTGCTTTTGCTGCTGTATTTGATGTCAAGAGGAAAGGCAGGACCTGCTCAAGCAGCAGGATTTTATGGAGCCAACCTCAGTCACAAAGAGCATTTGCAAAACAGGTTATAAGAACTGTTGAGCCTGGCCATTCAGCAAAGCACAGTGTGGTAGGCTTTTGAGGAAACTAAATCAGAAAAGTACCACAATTTAGACTGACATGCTTAAGCTAACAGGAAAAACTAACCATCTCTGTATACCTGTTCCACACTTGCTCTTCCAGCTTGGAAAGAAAATGAACAGCTTCTTTCAGGGGAAGTGGAGGGAAAGAAATCTGACCAAAATAAATTAAACCCACTGATGTTACATGCTGCTTCACCCATACACTAATAAAATTATACCAGATAACATTTGGAGATGAGGAGTGTTAGTGCCAGGCACTAAACATGCATAAGAAAGCTTGCTAATGTTCCAGATATGCCAGCTTTGTGTTGTCTCAATATTGGCAGATGCAAGATTTGTAATCAGCATAGCTTCCATTGCTCAAGTAGTGGTAGTCATTGGTATAACTTTTTTCTCAGCAGAAGATTTCCTTCAGTTAGCACGGCAAGGATTTTGCAGGGGTTGGTGTATTCACACTAGAGGCACTTTTCATTTAAAGCCAAGTATGCATCCACCTTACAATCTGCTCCCTGCAGCTTGACTGCAGACAGAGTATGGTCTGCTAGCTGTTATTTCTCTCTTTATTGAATCCTAGCCAGAAATGTGAATACGGCTGCAAAGTGTGTTCACAAGGTTTTGCATGAGGCAAACTGGATCAGGCCACTGGATCTCTCCTTGCTTGAGATGGAATCCAGAAATTTAAAGAGAGTACGAGCCAGCTAGTAGGTCACCAGCTGTGGCTTCACACTGGAGCTTTGCAAGGGCTAGGGAAGCAAAGAGAAGGGCCTGGTGTGCTGGGTGCAATATTTAAGTAAATTCCTAGATAAAGACTTTTTTTTTTTTAATTGATCATTTTAATAGTTTTTGATCTTATCACAGTTTGATCTTTCAAGATACTGAGCAAATTAAAAAGTGAATCAGCCCTCTCATGCAGTCAGAATTAGTGACCCACCGAAGTTCTTTTTCATGGCATNCAGCTAGTAGGTCACCAGCTGTGGCTTCACACTGGAGCTTTGCAAGGGCTAGGGAAGCAAAGAGGAGGGCCTGGTGTGCTGGGTGCAATATTTAAGTAAATTCCTAGATAAAGACTTTTTTTTTTTTTTTAATTGATCATTTTAATAGTTTTTGATTTTATCACAGTTTGATCTTTCAAGATACTGAGCAAATTAAAAAGTGAATCAGTCCTCTCATGCAGTCAGAATTAGTGACCCACCAAAGTTCTTTTTCATGGCATTTTGCAAGTGCTACAAAAACGATTTAGTGACACCTAATACAGCTGGAGAAGCTGAACAAACAACATGCTATAATCCAAGTCAACACTAGAGAGCATTAAAATAACTAGGTTTGGCTGTTGTAATTCAGCTTCTTGGGAAGGACCATTAGAAACCAAATCTGAACATCGTGCTGGACTGCAAACTACCAATTAGCCCTCTAAACAAACATGTGGATTTGTAAAGGTAAAAAACTATTGGAATTGTATTGGAAAAGTGAATGACTTTATTTTAAACATAACTTGTTAAAAGTTTCAGCAAATTTTTGCAGAATATGTTTCTTTATCTTTGTATTACCAATCTTGTAATAGTGGTGCTTGTAGTGCCACAAACAAGCCTCTCTCCTCAAAAGAAGGCCTGACATTTAAAGTACGGCACTAAGCTCAAATGCAGTCCATTGAGGTCAGAGCTGATAAGGTCAACCAACAATGAAAATCTGGTTTGGTGTTCCCTCACCAAGATAAAACAGGTGACATTGAGTCAAATTCATCCATAGTAAGCCTGGGAAAGTCATTGTCCTTGCCTTTGATCAGTTTTGGGTTTTGTGTTAGGAATTTGGTGTCTTTGTGGTTTTGTTTTTCACACTGCACTATTACATACTAGAGGCAGCAATCATTGGGAAGTCCTCACAATGTGTTTTTTCATCTTGGTGGATGAGTGGTGTGTGTTAAGCCTCCCTTGAACTCGTTGTACCTGCTAGAAGGGGATAGAGTGGTACAGAAGCCACCATTTCATTGATGGAAAATGATGCTGCTGAGCACATGCTGTGGGAATCTGCTTTCTTTCCCTCAGAATTGCAGTTAACTGGAAACAGGCATCCAGCTACAGAGGGTCCATATTATCACTGCTGCCTCTAACTGTAACATACTATTTACTGAAACCTCCCTAAACACTGGGTGTTTCTTGTCCAAGACAATATGCCACACAGTCCTCCTCACAATACACAAAGCAAGGGACCTTGGGGATCTACTTTCAAATCACACCAGTTTTACTGTCAGTTATTCTTGAATGATTACAACTTAACACACTGATTTCACAGAATCACAGAATCCTAAGGGTTGGAAGGAACCTCAAAAGATCATCTAGTCCAACCCCCCTGCGAGAGCAGGGTAACCTAGATTACATCACACAGGAACTCGTCCGGGCAGGCCTTGAATATCTCCAACGTAGGAGACTCCACAACCCCCCTGGGCAACCTATTCCAGTGCTCTGTCACTCTCACAGGAAAGTTCCTCCTGATGTTCACATGGAACCTCCTATGCTTCAGTTTACACCCACTGACCCTTGTCCTATCACTGGACATCACTGAAAAGAACCTAGCTCCATCATCCTGACATTCACCCTTTACATATTTGTAAACATTGATGAGGTCACCCTTCAGTCTCCTCTTCTCCAAGCTAAAGAGACCCAGCTCCCTCAGCCTCTCCTCAAAAGGGAGATGTTCCACTCCCTTAATCATCTCTGTGGCTCTGCGCTGGATTCTTTCAAGCAATTCCCTGTCCTTCTTGAACTGAGGGGCCCACAACTGGACACAATATTCCAGATGAGGCCTCACCAAGGCAGAGTAGAGGGGGAGGAGAACCTCTCTTGACCTACTAATCACACCCTTTCTAATGTACCCTAGGATGCCATTGGCCTTCTTGGCCACAAGGGCTGGCTCATGGTCATCCTCCCATCCACCAGGACCCCCAGGTCCCTTCCCCTTCACTACTTTTCTGCAGGTCAACCCCCAACCTGTACAGGTACCTGGGGTTGTTCTTCCCCAGATGCAAGACTCTACATTTGCCCTTGCTGAATTTCATCAAGTTTCTCCACACCCAACTCTCCAGCCTGTCCAGGTCTCTCTGAATGGCAGCACAGCCTTCTGGTGTGTCAGCCACTCCTCCCAGTTCAGTATCATCAGCGAACTTGCTGAGGGTACACTCAGTGCCCTCATCCAGGTCACTGATTAAAATATTAAACAGCACCGGTCCCAGCACCGACCCCTGAGGGACTCCACTGGTCACAGACGTCCAGGTAGATTCTGCCCCATTGACCACATGATCACAACTCTCTGCCTTCTTCCTTTCAACCAGTTCTTGATCCACCTCACTACCTGATCATCAAGCCCACACTTCCTTAGCTTGTCTATGAGGATGCTGTGGGAGACAGTATCAAATGCCTTACTGAAATCAAGAAAAACCACATCCACTGCTCTACCATCATCCGACCACTTAGTTACCACCTCATAGAAGGCTATAAGGTTGGTCAAACATGACTTCCCCTTGGTAAAACCATGTTGGCTGCCGTTAATGACCCTCTCATCCTTGCTATGTCTAGAGATGGTGTCAAGGACAAGTTGTTCCATCACCTTTCCAGGGATGGAGGTAAGGCTGACCGGTCTATACTTACCTGGGTCCTCCTTCTTGCCCTTCTTATAGACTGGCGTGACATTTTCTGATGTGGTCATTCCTGCAACTTTCTTCTTCTCTTTTCAATTTTATAACAAACAATGTTTGCTTCCCAGTCCAATCTCTCATCAACACTGTTGCAAAATCAAATAGAAGATGATGAATTCTTGCCTGCAGCAAACTCCCGGATTTGTAAAGTGATACCACTGACATCTGACATATTTTCCAGGAACTATCAAATGTAAGAAATTTGCTAAGCATGTTCAAAAATTGGGTCAGCTAGAATAACCAGAATAGTTGCATTGCATGTATGTGGATAAAGGTTTACAATCACTTGAAGAACATAGTATTGAGAACCCAGTTCCAGGTGGTGAAGAACAGAAACGAGGGAGAAAAGTTTGCTACTCATTCTTTATATTGTTTTATCTGCCTGATCAAGTGATAATAAATCTCCCTCCTTTTGAATAAATCCAATAATGTTTTCTTGCATGTTTTTCCTATATGTCATTTAAGGAATAAACCTGTATACAAATGGCACTTTTAGAATGTATTTCCATTTATTTTAACACATTTTTTTGTCTCCACCTTTGCTGTATCTAAGAGGTTTATGCAATTCTATCCAACAAATAATATAATACATCCAGTTAGCTATCACAGTTTTCATGTCAGAGGAAATAATAAATATGCTGAACATTTCTGTTTTCTATCACCCAAACACAAGCTACGGGTGACCAAGAAAATGCTACTCCCACCACTGAAAATTATGTTTACAGAAGCTCTGAAATTCAGCTCAGATATCTCACTTTGCTTTGACCTTTTTTTTTTTTTTTTTCTATTTTTATTTGCATGCTGTCTTTAGTAAAATTTTTTGAAAGGAGGAACTTACAGCACTTCACTCATTAGATGAAACATATTTGTAAATTTGCTGTGAACTCATGGATATTCTTCATTAGGCAGTTAAAACAGTTCTAAGCCTTCTATATGTGCATGGGAGATGGTGAAAACTCTTTCAAAATTACATTTACAATGTTAAGAGTGTTTAAGACAGCCTTTAATATGAAAGCAGGCTGGTCTAAAGATATATCTTTCATTAGCCCAACTGCTACACTGGAGGGGGGGGGGGCAGGAGGGGGGAAACAATGTTTTGGGTACCTTAAACCATTCTGGGTAGTTTTCCAGGGTTGTATGCTTTTTATCTTAATTTCTAAACTAAGATCAGTGGTGCAGCAGACTCTGTACACAACAGAACTGACAAGTTCTGTTAAAGCAGTGGAAGTATTTCCTAACTTGAAAATAAGTCACCAAGAGCTGTTGCTATTTGGAGAAAAATATTTGATTTTTGCTCAATCACTGTATCTTCTGTTCGTGCTCTAATGAAACAAGATGGTCTTTTGGGTTTTTATCTTTCTCTCACCCTCTCCTACTGGACTAGCATATAAAAACCAAACTGAGCAAAGAGCAGCAACAAGGAGAAGCCACTTCTCCATTCAGTATTATTTTTTGACACTGCGGGGTAAACTGAGGTCTGTAGAAACATTACCAAGAAACAGGGTTACAGTTCTCTTACGAATGGATGGGAACCTCTACAAAGATATTAGCAGTGTCTTCTTCTAAACTTTTGCATGCTTTGTCAGGTGCTCAAGGGAGAGAGCTGTAGGAACAGGACAGTGATACTGGAATCTAAATGGGATTTTATATTTTCTTTAATTGACGTGATTTTCAACACCGTTAAAGAAAGGCCAATCTATTAGTGAAAAACTAGTGAGATGCTTCTCAGCAGGGAATGTTGAGAGCTTTGTGCACCCAGCTCACCACCCATCATCTCCCCAAGGCTTCCACTGGTAACAAGCAGCTCCCAAGACCCTTAGGAATAGCTGGGGTTGCAGTGGGTGCCTCTATAGCTGTGGCCTGGCTGTCCCAACCCTCCAGCCCTATAATTACCCACCTGCCCCACTCTTATTAGCAGAGTTGCACATCCAAACTGAGGAGGAGCAGCAGGCAGGATGAAGGCAGTCTTTACCTTGCTCCATCCCCATGGCTGAAACTCCGTACCACAGCCTGGGCTCGTGCATGCAGCAGCATACAAGGTCCAGGGTGTGCAGCAGGAAAGCCCGTGCCTCATGTTTTTGTGGTGCTCAGGATTTTGCCCAACCTCTAACCCCAAGCACAGGAACAGCCATGCCTGAGGGTGCTTGGGCCAGGCAGAGTCTGGGCTTCTTCTAGCATATGCAGGGCGAGGATTTTTAAGCTCCCGTTAGTAGACAAGTGCCAGCCTTACCTGTGCCACAAGCCAGGCACATCTCTTGAGTTTTATAATACTTCATTAAGATTTAGCCACCTCTGGCGAAATAGGACTTAGCTTAATGAGACAGCAAATGAACTTCTGCCTAAAAGCACGTGGTTTTGTCCACGTGAATGGCCTTGGATAGGCTAATTCAGGACTTTCCTTTGACTGAAGACTATCCTATCTTGGTCACAATGCCAAAGAAGAAAGCCTAGCTGCCTCCAGCTTTCCTTCAGCATCTCCTCCTCCTGTGTGAGCAATGTACAAACAGCCCACATTTACTCCTCTCCTAACAAGAACAACCTGCATCAGATCTTGCAGTGGGGGAAGAGGAGAAAGAAACTACACGAGGAGCATGGGACCAGGGAGCTAAGGATGGCATCAGCTTTAGCTTAGTGAACTTGAACAGCCTCTCCACTAGCATAGGACCTGTGAACACAGGGCTACAGAGCCATCTTACCAAATGCTGCTGTTGCACAAGTCACTCTGGAATGTGTGTAAGATGGGAACCCACCCTGACAGCCCCATATGCAGTATGCATGTGTATGTTTTGTGTGCACAGGTATGTGCATTAGTCACTTATCACAGGTTTTTTTAATCCATTGTTGTAACTGTGACAGCAGCACTATCAAACAGATATTTCCTGTATTCCTTTCTTAAATACAGAAATCAGATGTTTTACAAGCCATAACCAGATGATCATTTTTTGTAATAACACTGATAAAGATATCCAGCCCCAAAGACTAAACCCAGGGCTTCTCTAGCAAACCATGGGTTACATTCTGCAGCAATAAGACTGCACACAACAAAAGCAAGAAATTTTTAAGGATAATTTTCCATTATAGCTTACTTGGAACAAGTATCACATGAAAAAGTATCTAGATCTCAGATTTCTAAGCAAAGTTGAAATATTATGTATGAGGATCCTTGCAGGTGGTGATAGCTCCTTAAACTCATCAAACAAGTGCTTTGTGACAGAAGTAGGAACAAACAGCATTGCTGTCCTTTGTGTAAGAGTTTGCTTACAGCGTTTTTCACTTGTTTGTTGTATTGGACAAGAACCTACTATAATTGTAATATGTTTAGACTGAAGCATAGTTTGATTTGTGATATGACAAAAACTTGTTATAACAGCCCCAGATTTATAACCAATTTTCAGCATAAAGTCAATTTGCAGCTTATTCTAAGACCCTATTGAGTGTTGTGAGCAGTTCATCTGAAAAGGTACAAAGATGAAGTTTGCTGTTTACTGTGGCAATTCTGCTCATTGCACTAACAATTTTAATTTCACAGACATTGAAGGTATTAGCTACAGAATTAGCAGGGCTCTCTTTCTCTCCACAGAGTTCCTGCTGTTGTGTATTTGGTGTTCAATCCAGAAAAGATTTTTAGGCTTTGTTGTTGAGGTTTCTGTTGGAGCCACCATCAACACATTTTGCACGTATCTTGGTTTTGGTATCATGGGCTTGTGTATAGGTGTAGCAATCAGTTCTATAAGGAGTAACTGTTTCTTTAATTAGAAGCAAGTTGTTACACTTTGTAACTCAGGTGAGACTAACACAGACCAGCATTGCCAAGTATGGCAGAAATGCTCCCCCTGTAATAGCTACTTTAAAATTCACCGCCAGGTTGAAAGCATGACTTCATAACCATTCAAACACTAAGCTGTTTTGCAGATTACTTCCTTCTACATGTTATTCTTGGTGTGATTCTTGTCACTATATAGACTCCAAAAATAAGCAGGCCTGCGAAAAGTAGAAAGTAGAGAAACACTCTCTACAAATTCATAAAATAAATTTATCTGTTGATCTAAATCACTATCATTAAGAACAGTGAGATTGCCACGCTTTCACTAGCTTTCACTCTTGGATTCAAGGGATTTTCCCTCCTTTTCCCCAGTCCTTTGCAGGACTGCAGAGCCTTTTATCTGCTGAAGGCCTGCTCTGCTTCTAACCATGTGCTGAAGTACAGGTCTTAAGGGTTTCTCAATTGGCATCACAAATAGACTATTCTCCTACTTAAATGCAGGTACAAACAAGTGTCCAACTCAGGCTGTTGTGTAATGGCAGTTTTCTAGTGAGCCAGAAAAGCTATCAGTTACATGTTTGGTAACACAACAAACTTTATAACTGTGAAAACCTTATCCTCTAATAAATGCTTAGTCAGCTCAGTTCTACCAGTGTAGATTCCTGGTTCTGGTGCACAGCTGGTTTAGAAATGTATAATTGCCTACACGACAAAAATGGATTCATAGCCAGGGATGTGCTTTGAGCAGTGCCAGAGTTACTCAGTCCTGCTACAGCCAAGCGATAGATCCAGCTATTCCATTTCTGTAGTCTGGTCATGCAACCAGTTTTTTTATCCAGTGAAGCGTACACCCATCCAAGCCAGAAGCAGCCAGCTTCTCCAGGAGAATGATCTGAGAAACAGCATCAAAGGCCTTACTGAGGTCCACTAAAAAACATCATCAGCCTTTCCCTCATCCACTAAGTGCATCATCATGTCATAGAAGGGGATCTGGTTAGTCAAGCAGGAATCTAGCATTTCATAAATCCATGCTGACATAGCCCTATCACCTGGTTGTCCTGTACATGCCACATGATGGCACTCAAGACAGCACCAAGATCAGACTGAGAGGTCTGTAGTCCCCCAGATCCTCCTTCTGGCCCTTCTTGTAGATAGATGTCACATTTTTCAACCTCCAGTCAATTGGGACTGCTGATTAATGATGGAAAGTGGCTTGGTGAGCACTTCTGCCAGCTCTCTCAGTACTGTTGTGTGGATCCCTTCTTGATTCATAGACTTGTGTATTTCTAAGTGGTGGAGCAGGTTGCTAACAAATTCTCCTTGGATTATGGGGCTCCATTCTCCTCCCCATCTCTGTCTTCCAGCTCAGCTGGCTGGTTACCCAGAAGAAACTGCTCTTACTATTAAAGACTGAGGCAAAGAACGCATTAAGTACCTCAGCCTTTTCCTCATTCTTTGTAACTATATTTTGCCCTGCATCCAGTAAAGAATGGTGATTCTCATTAGGCCACCTTTTGGTGTGAATGCATTTATAGAAACATTTTTCATTGCCTTTTACTGGAGTAGACAAATTAAATTCTAGCTAGGCTTTGTCCTCCATAACCTCACAGCATCTTAGTAGTCCTGATTTGCCTGCCCCTTCTTTCATGTCAAAACCGTATTTTTTTTTTTATTTTATTTTATTTTTTTCCTGATTTTCACCCAAAGCTGTCTATTTAGCCAGGTCAGTCATTCTTTCCTATCAGCTTGTCTTTCGGCACATATATTTTAATTGTATTTGACTGCTGAAAATCATCAGAAGACACTGCTAGTGTACTCAGGCATAGACTTACCGGGTGAATTGAGAGGCCTCAAGCCTGTTCTTTCAGCACTGCTCGTTGGGGAGGGGATCCTGTATCCTATGGAAGGGAAATAGAGCACAGTATCTTCTGACTCATTTTACTGGTAACAGGAATACACAGGAACACATGGGTGGGGAACAGAAAACTAAAGTGAAAAGTATTTGAAGCAACGTGTATACCAGTTGCTTTCCATGCACAGTGAGCTCTTCTGTCAACAGCTCAGTGTTGGCATTTAGTATACGCTGGCATCACTCCAGGTTTCCAACTTATTTCTTCACTTCAGGCTGTTTTCCTTATAAGTGAGCTGAATGTATATTTTGATAGCACATACAAAACCCAAGCAAAACCAGTGTAGCTACTGAGCAAACCACTATGCAGTCCTTGCCCCGAGGAGCTGATCATTACCATTCAAGAGGCTTTATTATGAGGATTATAATAATTACTTTTTTTCCTTAAAGTGTTAATGCTGAACTTAGTTACAAGAGAATCCAACTTTTGTTTAAATAAGAAAGTCCTGACTTTCCCAAAAGAAATAAAAATCCTTTAAATATTCCAGTTCTGTATATTATAATGGCTCAAGCTACAGAGAGTAAACTAAAAGCTGATCCTTATTACTTACAAGGTAATATGAATCTGGGTGGGGACTGTCAACACCTTTGCTTCAAGGCCTGACTACAGACACACTGTTGCCACTGTCTAGTTTTCAACAGATGTAATTTTTTTCTGGTGGCTTGGTATGTGGTAGTGTTTTGGGAACTAAAGAGAGTGGCTTAAAAAAGGGGGAAATACATAATAACATAGTTAAAATGACATAAACTGCCAAGCTCAAACTAAAGGCAAGCATTCTTTTACATGTCCACAACCAAGCACTATACAAGAGATTGGTCCTGTGTGGGAGGATGTCATGTTTGCCATTACGTTACCAAGTCAGTGATACAATATGGGAACTTACTGCTCTTGGGGATGAACTTGAAAATTTTGTGAAGTTTTGCTGCATGTTAGTTGTTCACTTCATTGTAGGCACCGGGAATGTGAAAAGCAATATACAGATTGTTCCTTCACGGTTTTATTTCGCACTTTTTAGGATTCTGTGGTGTTAGGTTGCATCCTGCCAGGTTACTGTTAAACAGGATGCAAGCAGCCAGCGTGCCAATGAACACACCTAAATACTCCAAGCAAAGTGTCATAGTTTAATTAGGGGAAAATGTAAATGTTTAAGCACTACAGTATTTTTTAACTTGAAGGTAGGAGCTCTGTTTTAAGGAGATACATGAGCTGCAACCCACTTCACACTTTGATCCTAGATCTTTATAACCCTTAATGTAATGGGTAAAACACAGCACTGCTCCTCTGACTTCTCTTTCTCTGTAGATTTTCTTTTGGGGAGAAGGAAGTTTGAAAGCAAGGACAAATTTTGTTTTGCGATATCCAGTGGCAAAGCAGAAACAGGATTTTCTCAGTTAACCTGGTGTCTCCTAGGCAAGGGGCAGGCTGCACGCTGCTCCTTAGCAGTTTCTCTTGAGCCCTCTGGCACTGAGATCCCTAGTTCTGTGCCTGCTCCAAAGCACAGGTGTTTTCCTCCTGGGTTTTTTTGGTGGTAGCCAAGGCGTTTACTCTCATGTCATGCTTTAACAGAGTAAAGACAGTAGGACACACTGTAGGAACTCCCCCAGTTCCAATTATCCAAATCTGCTGACCTCCCTTCCTGACAAGAGTATACAGAGAACTCCCAGTAAGGCCAAAGATGGTTTTCTTCAGCAGGGACAGCCTGTGCTTTCTGTTCATTCAAGTGGTTACCAGACCTCATGTCGAACCCACTGGGTGCCAACATGAGAGGCTGGCAGAAACAAGGCTACACTTTGCAGGGTGACAGGTGCCAGATACAAGTTTTAGCTCTTTGGAGCAGTTTTCACCCTGAACCACCCAACTACTCTTCATAAATCCTTCAAATCTTCATACAGTACTTCACGGTAGTCTCCTGTGACCTATACTCAGTATTTAATTACATATTATAATTTATCTCTATAAGTAGAGATAATTTAATCATATTTCAATTATTTTAATTTGTAGTTCATGATGTACATACTATATATATATCTATA
>NDXB01015080.1:67212-81792 GCA_002631895.1 Agapornis roseicollis | reverse complement strand
AAAAAAAAAAAAAAAAAGAAAATCTTTCACCAGGAAAGGTAACACAGGAATGACTCCATCCTAGACAAACCAGACCAACCAGCTTTTCTGCCAAAGCATAAACAAACCTAAACATAGTGGGAAGAATAAAACCCAACATTTTTCTTTTTTCATTTTTCAAATCTCCAGTACTGCAGTAAAGTAGGTAGAAAAATACCGTGCTTTATTTTCACAGAAAATGCACAGCAATAAGGCTAGCACTGAAGCTGTCATTGTCAACTGATATGTTGAATTAAATATGGGGAATTAACCTTAGCAACCCTGGAAACATAGCTTCCCCAGAGCAAACATTTGTGGAACATTTTGACTTTCTTAATTCTCACACCCACACTCCTTGTTAATTTAGCATCAAACCCAGCAATGATAGCTAATACACTGAGTTCCTCTAACAACCACACAGAATTTTTATGCTCTTGAAATGCAAGTGCTGCTGCTATTGTACTTCCGCCTTTCACACTGTTTTTGCAAAACAGACACACTTGATTGCTAGAAGACTATACAGAGGCAAGATTACGTTGTTTAAATGTAAAATCATTAACTGTAGTGCTGAAGGATTTACTTAGACTTAGCAAAGGAAGCAGGTGGGTGTGAGTTCATAACCAAGCTTGAGAGAGCTCCCTGGAGCTGCCAGCATTCTGGCAAGAGATCTTTGCCCTGCTATGTTGGGATGCTGGGAGCACGGGAGACAAAGGGGTAAACAGCTCCCCACTCAGCAAGAGAATGATGAGCTTAGTTGCCTTAAGCACAGCAGAGAGAGGGTCCTAGGAGGAGCTATACCTTTGGAAGCCCAGACTTAGAGCAGCAGACACCAGGACATAACCTTGACAGGAGCAGGGACCTGAAGCCTCCATAACAGACCCTGGCTGCTACTAAGCACACCACTGCCTATGAGGTCTGGCTCTTACTGTGCATTGTTAATGCCTGTGGCTTGAAGTAAAGCATCTTGGGAGCAATCACCTGGTGAACAAAGGCTTGAAAATTGCCTGGGACTGGTGCAATCCAACATAACTGGACTAAGTACAACTGTCAGAAGAAAATATTGCACCCCTACTGAAGGATTAACTGCTTGCTCCTCACAAGAGGGGCTGATTAACAAATCCTGTTTCCACCATGTGAATTTGTCAAAGTCACTGAATGGTTTAAAGCAGAGAAAGGGGAAGATTTCCTGATTCTGTGCCTTGCAGCTATAAACCCACATTTGCAGTGGGCTCCTATACTGCCATGCTATGCTCAGCAGATCAGGGAGGGCTGCTCGGTTGCAGTACTCTCTAGAATCACTTTCCCTCCCACTCCTAAAGGAACCCAAGGCAAGAGCAGGGACAATGTGGCAGCTGGAGAATGCACTGAAGTTCCTACATGGCCCGGCAGCAAGGCAGATGGAAGTACCTTTTTCTGTCATTCCCATCATCTAACAGTATTTCCCTTTCACATTTTTAATGATAAAAGAGGCTGCTGTGCATGTGAACCAAATATTTTACAAATCCTAACAGTTTTGTTCTCATCTGACTGTGCATTGACTAAGCATTTTTATACTCAGCACCTAGATCATAAAATACTGCTATATATCTAGAGTTTAAATATTTGACAAATTTTAACTGAGCAGAAGAAAAAATATTTTTCTAAATGTGAATAATTATGGCTACATTGCTCATTAAACTTAAACATAAATTAAACAATCCAACTGCAAATTAAACAATTCAATCACAAATTATTATTTTACAAAAATAGAACTCCTTCCTCAAAATGTAATGATGGAATAATAAAATTGGTTTTGGTTACAATGCCAGTGTGGTGGTGGTAGCGGTAGTTCTTAATTTGGGGCAAAATAGCAGTATTGAATCTGATAAGGTGTTTGTGGCTTTCCCCTGATTTTACAAACAGCTGGGAAGGTAGGCTGAGATGCTGGGAGGGAGCAAGGCTGGATCCTGGATTATCTCACACTGCATAAACATTGTGAGAATAGAGAGGATGGCTGTGTGGGAAGCATGTGACTCAGCACAGCTGTGTGGATTTCCTCCTCACGTCCTTTCTTAGCATAGGGAGTTTCCAAATAATTTTCTGGAGTCCTGGCTAACTGGCATACTTTTTCCACTAGATTAATTTTTTTGTGGACACCTGTCTCTGCCCTAGAAAGACCTCAGTCCTGCTGATGAAAATAATTACACAGATTGTTCCAATCTCTATTCGTTTTAACAAATAATCCCTAAACATGACAAAAACAATCTCCCTCCATCTCAATGACAACGATAGCAGGAATACCCCAAAAAGCAATCTGCAAAATCACTTGAACTAAAGTAAAAGAGCATGTGGTAGATCTAGACAGAAGGGTGACACTGAACCTATGAAAAGACCATATATGCTCAACACCAGACACATCCTTTCCATGCTAGTGAGGAGATGCCCAGTTTCTAGCANGCATGTGGTAGATCTAGACAGAAGGGTGACACTGAACCTATGAAAAGACCATATATGCTCAACACCAGACACATCCTTTCCATGCTAGTGAGTGAGGAGATGCCCAGTTTCTAGCACAGCTATGTTTTCTCCTTCAGCTTTTCCAGTTCCCTGTCTCCAAGCTGCAATTAGCAGTATCTTCCCTGTGGTGAGGTATCTCACAAGGTACCATGGACAGACCCTATCCTTTCTCTCACTCCTATACTACATTCTGCTTAGGGAAATTCCAAAGTCAGCTACAGGTTGTTTCTTTAGTAATCCTTAATGCACCCATCTTTCAAGTGTTGCCCAGTCTTCCTGAGAGCTTATGTAAAGCTCCCGTATTCCCAGTATCCTTTGGCAAAGAGCTCCACAGGTCTCCTACCTACTTCATGATCTTTGTGCAAAGTTTTTATGTTTGAACCTGGCTTGCAGTATTCGAGTGGATGGTCCCGACCCCTAGCTGTGTAGTGAAGGACAAGGACAGGCTGAAGTGTTCTCAGCTGCTCAGTCAGGTTTCCTACAGAAGTTATTCAATACTTTCTATCATGTGCCAAAATACAGTTGGACTTTATCAGAACCTAAATTGTTCATGTCACTGGATAACCATATTGTCTATTATTCCCAGCTGCAAAAGTTAACTTAAATCCCCTTCAATCTAGCTTTTAAGAGACATTTGTGTGTTCATTGCTTAACTTCATTTTAAGTTATTGGCATAAAACAGGCAAGATATTAGTCTTTACCAAATCAGGCAAAGCCAAAACAGTAATTCCCTCTACTTGTCATGCTGCTTTCTGAACTATAATGACATGTGCTATTTAAATGTCGTAAGTCAGGACTACTGCCACATGAACTGCCCAACCCACCCAGTGTCCTTGGACTTCAGTGCATGTCTCTGAAACGCTCCCACTTTTACATCCACACAGGCATGCCATCAGCTAGACTGGAACTGATCCTGTTAAAATTCTGGATGTTTTTAGATCAGTATCCCATGACCCTTGTGTGGTTTTAATAACCTATAAGCCAGCACATGGGTGGAGTGGAATGGTGCAGGTCCATACACATAGTTAGGAAAAAACCAAACAAACCTATGACCTTGTATTTCTCTTTTTTTCCCCATACTCCTACCAGATAGCTGTTGCAATATTTCACTATTATGATCACTAGAAAAGTTATAACTTTTCATATCTTACTTAGATCATAAATTAAGAACATATAGGTATAATACAGATGAGACTACAGAACATGTCATAGATACCAACAGAGCAGCTAAACATTCAGGTTAAATGCTTGAAATGGAATTCAGGGTCAGAAGTTAATAAATGCATGATTCTGTTAAAATTTCCACAATTAGTTGGAAATGTGGTCAAAATGCCATATTTCATACATGCAACTTACAAAGCAATTCAGACTAGCAGCCTATCATAGACTTCCAAAGAGTTTCAGAATAAGAAAGGGGAGATGGATAGATAATTGCACAAATTTTAAATTAAGTTCATCTTCCATTTAGGAAAATGATAACTGTGATTCAAAAAACCCATATTTTCTTATCTGTTAAAGCAGTTAATGACTTTTATTGCTTATTTACAAGTGTCAATTTTCAAGGAAGAGTAAGACAGGTTCTAAAAAACCAGAAATGTGATTAAACAGCCACAAAGACAAATACTTTACAGAGTCACAGGCTTTTCAGATCTAGCAATTTTGTTTTCAAGGCCCCTTTTACTTTACAATGCTGGAATTGTTCATACAGTTTTTACAGTAGTCAGCACTGTCATGAATGAATGTGACATATCTATCTATTCAACTGAACTAAAAGCTCAGCCTAGAAATCTTCTGTGAATATCTCAGAAGTTATTTCCATTTTGTTTTTTTCAAATATCAGCTGCAATCTAAAAAAGACACTGGTTAGGCAGATGCCAGCATTAGCAAGAGTTTAATCACATAGATAGGACCTCATTGTTGTCATTAAATAACTTCTTGGACACTGATTCACAATGGAGAATGGCATTACTGCTTGGGCAAATCTTAGGTTCCCTGGGAGCCATCGACAATTCTCAGCCAGAATTCATTCATCCCTGCTGCTGTCCCAGGCCTTATCTACACCAAGATGTCTACATAATATGAGTAAACTGGAGGTAACTGAAACCAGCACATTCTGAAACTAAGGCAGAAGTCATTGGCCAAATCATAGCTCAAATTCTATACCNTGGGAGCCATCGACAATTCTCAGCCAGAATTCATTCATCCCTGCTGCTGTCCCAGGCCTTATCTACACCAAGATGTCTACATAATATGAGTAAACTGGAGGTAACTGAAACCAGCACATTCTGAAACTAAGGCAGAAGTCATTGGCTCAAATTCTATACCACCTGTTCACTTCAGCAGTTCTGTATATGTGACAGCACTACCTGCCTTTTATCAACTATGGTTTGGTTAGAGCAAGCCTGCAGCTTCAACTTTTCATGAGAATATTCTGAAGAAGAACAACTCTTTTTTCCATCCATCCCTGCATCTCCACATACATTTCTCTTTTATAGATTAGCAATGGATTTACTTAAACACTGCATTCCATCTTATAATTCTGGTAATACCTCAACAGATGAATGAATCTTGAAGAAGAAAGAAAATAAAGTATTTCCAGGTCCCTGCTCATCAATCATTGCTTTCTTCCTTGATTTGTGGATTCCATTCCCATAGGCATCTTCTAGAGGTGAGTTAGATGATGAAAAAGAAAATCCTCCACTGAGAGCGTTCTGGGTGTGAGAAGTTAACTGTGCAGTAGCAAAACAATACTAGAAAAATAAGCATGCTTCTACTAAACTAGGAAATATGGAAAGGCTGGTAAAAGCAAATGCATGAGTTAGGCAATCCAATTCTGCAGGTGGCAGGAGCAGGAGAAATAATGCAAATGAACAAGGACAGAAAGGAGGGAAGCTAATAGTCAGGCTAGTAACTGCATTAGCATACTGTAGGTTATTTCTACTGTGGGTTACTCTCACTACAGATTGCTAATAATCTGAGATATGTGCCCACAAGGCAGAAAAGGAATCATAATAAAACCAGGAAACTGTGTCATACTCCAGTTTACCTGTATGGTGTTCTCCCAAGCTGGAGTAGCTTACCACAGGCAAAAGAGCCAATCCTTAGAGATTGTTTTGCTCAGACTCACAAAAAACAGTTCTCCCTGGTGTTCACCAAATCTGTGGTTTGAGACAGGCATTTTTCACCATCTGTTGTCTAGCTCTTCAAAATGGGTACAGATCCTATAGGGCTTCCCAGAGCATTACTACCACTCTGAAACCTGGTTGGTTTCAGGTTTTTCTCCCCAGTGCCCCACCTGGATGCTTCTCCCTCTGGACTTCTAGTCCTCTCTTTGGCTGGAAAACAGCTATCTTCTGGGTAATGGGGAAGCAAAAATGCAGAGGGGCTTGAACAAGCTCCTCTCCCCAGAGGCAAAACCGTGATTGATGTCAGCAGGAGACTGCTATTACCTGAACCATGATTGCTTAGTGATGAGCATGACCTAGGGATATGAATTCTTCCTAGCTTGAACCAGATAAGACAGACGTAGATAGCATTTCAGTAGCACTTGTTTTTGAACAGAGCTACCAGTACGAAAACACTAAGGCTGACTCACAACATAACAACACTATGTCCAATCTTACTGTATTCAGATCACAGACAAGACTAAAATGCTGAGGTCCGTGTAATAAAGGACTGGGGGTTTTGTTCTGCTAGGAACATTGTTGTTGAATCAACAGGTGGACTGGAAGAGTTACTCAGAGCATCAACTACTTCTGCCAGGATGAACTAAACATACATACCTACATCATTTATGTCTGTATAAACCACTTTAAAACTTCCGTGATGAAGGTCCTACTGAATCCCTAGAAAGTAAGAGGTCAATAAAACTACTGCCAATTGTAACAACCTTCTCCCTATTATCTGATTTTACTAACATTTCAGTCTACTCAGTGTACATAGAAAATATGCTGCAGCCTTAGACATACTTTAAGTATGTCATCATGTCTCTCCACAAGCTTCTTTAGACCAAACAAAATTAATTGCTCCAAACATTCTCTGGATTGTTCCAACTGCTCACATCTTCTCTGAACTTTGTCCAGCTTTCTTTAAAGAAGATACTGACTGAATTAAAAACTCCTCGAACAAATAACTTACTGATGCTAAATGAAGGACTTCCTCAAATACATTACAGACAACAACCCTCTTTAATGCAAGACAGTACTCTCGACTCCCACTGCATTTATGATTCACTGTAATGATTCATATTACCTTAAGTGGAATTGTAATTTATACACTCCACCTTATATTTCTTCCAGTGCAAATATAGAAAAATTACACAAGAACAGTAATACACCCAAACTGAAAGTAACTTTTAACTCTATTCAAAACAGTTTCACAAACCAGTACATATAAATAGTAGCTTAACTGAAATGGGAGGGGAAAAGGAAAAAGAAGTCTGTCCTCAGTTTGGTCAATGTATCCCAAGATTAATTTAATTAATCTCCAGAAAAAAAAAACATTTACCTCTTTTCACAGCCTAGGATTAACATTTCACTCTACCTATCAGACTTTAAAACCTTTTCCTGGCATCAAAATGGTTTTGTTGTAAAATTTAAGTTAAATCACTCCTTAAAACTGGTGTGGCTTAAATTATATTACTGAAAGGAATACCAAGAGTAAAAATTATCTGAGAAATCTTATGAGCTTTTAAGATGTTTCAGAATGCTTTCAACATTTTCAGTTACCACTTCTAATGGCTACCTAATAAAGATCTGTTCCTAAAAGTTATTTGGTGTTTCAACAGTCCCATATTGTTAATACAGAGTTATCTCTGTGATAAATCATCGATGAACTTCCTATGTGAGACACAGTTCTGAAAGGGAAAGATGTGGAAAATCCTTATCCAGATCATCACAACCAATACTGTGATTAATTTTCCACCACAATCTTCCCCACTATATTTCTACTGCAAATAGATATGTTATGCATATCTAAGCATAACAGCTCTTTAATAACCCTGTTTCCATTTTTGCTGACCTTATTTTAAACCCCATGTTTTGGTGCAAGATTATTATCTGCTTGCAGATAGTTTGGTCTGAAGACTACTTGGCTATTACAAAGGGCAGATCCACTCTAACAAACATGCCAATACATAACAGTGTTTCATTTTGATGAGCTATTACATATTTTTATCGTAGTTTAATAATGATCCATTGTCCCATTTCCTCAGCACAGGAAACAGAGCAGTGCTAACCTACATCAGATAGATACAGACTCAGCCTAAGCTAGTGGTTTCACTGATGATTTGCAAGCAATTTGCATATCCCTTTCTCTACATTCCTGTCTATGTAGAGAGAGTACTTCCTCATTTTACACCAGCAGCAGGATAAGAAGTCAGCAGTAGCTAAATGCTAGTATCTTGAGTATTTCTATACATGTAAACAGAGGTGCAAGTACAAGATTGTCTGTATATTTATGAGCACACTCCATGCAGTGCACCACAGAAAAACTGGGTACCACAATTAAACCCCTTTCAAAATGCATGTACATTAAGTACACTTAAGATTGCAAAAGATCAAATTATAGCATTTCCTAATCTTCAATTGCTTGATTTTGGCACTCTAACAGGCTTCTATTCATGTAGCTGTAGGCACAGTTGAAGACAGATATACCATGGGTTAAGCAATAGCCAACAAAAGTACAGAAGCTCTGCTCTATATTCTGCTTAGTCCAAGCTGTTTTGTTAAATTTGCACGTCCTCTGTTGCTGCAAGGTCATGGTGAACAGAGGTCACAGCTGTACTTCCATGTCACTGTGAAGTCAGGTTTGGGCCATGTGTTTCTACCCCACAGGCAGTGCACATACCTAACATTTTGTACTAGACCTTTTGCCACCTCTCTGTCATACCTCCAGCCCAAGCTCTGGATCTCCTTGCTTTTGAGAAAAGTGAAAATACAGGAAGAGTTAAAGGCAAAACATCAGGAGCGAACACAGGGCACAGCTGACAGAAGGTCAGAAAAATCAGGGTAACATCCAAAAACCATTAAGGGACCACCTTAAACAACTCATACTACCTATCCCTTCCCCCAGCACAGTGACTCCAAAGTGCCATGACTGAATATGCCACCCATACTGGCACCCGAAGTATTAACAACATAATAGTACATCAGGACGACATGCTCATAAAGCATGTCCAGAATTTCCAAAACCTGCAGTAATCTTGGGGCAGATGAGGTAAGAGAGGGAAAGGAAGTGACTTCCTAAATACAGTTGGAAATAAAATGGATCTCTACTACCAGAGAAACAGAAAAATATACAGCTGCTGTCCATAATCCCTCATTTCCTGGGACACTTGCTGGACACACATAGAACAGCAAGAACATTAGTGATAACCATTACTTAGTACCTAATGAGCCTGCCAGCAAGGCTAACAAGGACTGAGCAGGTGACACAGAGATCTTTTCAAAGGCACAGGGAAACAAGCTAAAGAGACTGCTTAAGATGGCACAGGGGCTTTTCTGAATGTAAAATACAAGGAGGAAGGATAGAGGCCCTTATTGTGCTGAAATGAGTTATCAGAAAGGGTTATTACACCCAGAGACCTGATGCTGCATTGCAAAAGCAGGGCCTTGCTGCAGGTACTCTCATAGTTTCTAAGATGCCAGATGGCTACCATGGGGACAGGCTAGATCAGCCAATGTAATGGAGAACTAAGGTTTAATAAGCATTTATAGTCATGTATTTATTCTTTCTGTGGCAGCTGTACTTATAGCAATTATTTTCCAATAATAAGCAAGTGTTAAGAACGTATTTTTTGTGTTTATTTACAAATTGTTACATTTTCTTTGCAAACTCTTTGATAAATGGCACACTAGAACTGTAAACAGGTTTGACAAATCAGTTGTCTTCAATAAAGGCAACTAAAAATTATGAAGTCTTGAGACTGCTGAAAACATTAGCTAGAAATGCCAACTTCTCAACAAAAGCAAATAGAACAAAAATAGAACAAAAGCCTTGTTAGTAAGGTATATAGATGGAGTACCAGGAATAACAGCTTACAAGTGCTAAAGACCATTAGTTCCTTAGATCATTCCAGAGTCATAAAGTGGTTTGTGTTGGAAATGACCTTTCAGGATCATCCATTTCCAACTCCATTCTATGGGTAGGGATATCTTCTGCTAGGTCAGGTTGCTCAAAGTCCCGTCCAACCTGACTTTGAATACTTCCAAGCATGGGCACCCACAGCTTCTCTGGGCATCCTGCCCTAGTGACTCACTACCCCCTAAGTAAAGAATTTCTTCCTTATATCTTATCTAAATCTACTCTCTTTTAAAATCAAATGTTACACCTTGTCCTATCACTAAAAGCCCTGATAAAAAGTCTCTGCCTGTCTTTTTGTAAGTCCCCTTTAAGCACTGAAAGACCGCAATAAGGTCTTTCTTTTAACACAGATTTATAAGAGTTCTTTGGTATTGAAGTTGTACGACACTCATAAGGTTCTATGTTTAAATGCTTGGGAATCTAATTAATTGCTTATAAGATACTGAAGGGAGATAATCTGCACATCAACTACATGTTTCTGACATCCCTATGAAACCCAGGCAAACTACAAACCTCTGTTAACATGGTTTCCTTACACTCAAAGAGGCTAAGTACAGAGCTGCCTTTCTAGAAGATGCAGAAACACTTGTTTAGAATCATAGAATAGTTAGGGTTGGAAGGGATCTTAAGATCATCTAGTTCCAACCCCCCTGCCATAAGCAGGGACACCTCACACTAAACCATGGCACCCAAGGCTTCATCCAATCTG
Source organism: Agapornis roseicollis (assembly GCA_002631895.1). Lineage (NCBI taxonomy): Eukaryota > Metazoa > Chordata > Aves > Psittaciformes > Psittacidae > Agapornis > Agapornis roseicollis. Next base: position 71,486 of record NDXB01015080.1, on the reverse strand, counting down.
GCCTTAAACACTGCCAGGGATGGAGCACTCACAACCTCCCTGGGCAACCCATTCCAGCATCTCACCACCCTAACAGGAAAGAATTTCTTCCCTATATCCAATCTAAACCTCTCCTGTTTAAGTGTGAACCCATTACCTCCTGNCAACCCATTCCAGCATCTCACCACCCTAACAGGAAAGAATTTCTTCCCTATATCCAATCTAAACCTCTCCTGTTTAAGTGTGAACCCATTACCCCTTCTCCTGTCACTACAGTCCCTAATGAAGAGTCCCTCCCCACCATCCCTATAGGCCCCCTTCAGATACTGGAAGGCTGCTATGAGGTCTCCACGCAGTCTTCTCTTCCCCAGTCTGAACAGCTCCAACTCTAACTCTCTCAGCCTGTCACAGGACTTCTCCAGTTGCAGCTCTGATCTGTCATGGGACAACTAGAACAGATTTTGTTTAGTGACAGCAGTGATTCCTTTTTCCATGCATTCTCGGTCCCTTTCACTGTTGCTGGATTCAAGCAAAAGAGGGAAGGAGCTTTCTGTTTTGAATGCAAAGTGAACAAAAAGACAGACTGATTGGAGTAAATCTAGAAAAAAAATCAAAAAACAAAAACTGCAACTGAGCACTGTCTGAAGAGCAGAGCTACAGTGGAACTGAATGAGAGAAGGGCTGACCACACCTTACTACTAGAGATCTGAGAGGAAAAACACTGTAGAGACCAGTACCCAGCACATGTGTACATGCCTATTTGAAAAGGAGATTAGATAAAAAGCCAGATGAGAAGACTACAACTAACTGGCCAAGATCATTAGGAGCAGGAAATTAAGTATCCATGAAGAAGTTTGTAATTGTAAAGTAAACATAAGAGCACTGCAAGTGAGGCAGAAAGAAATAGAATGGGGCCTGGAGGGACAGGCTATGGGACACTACCTTCCCAGTGCTTAGCTGAGGCTAATATAAGAAAGCTACAGTCTTAGCTGGGTGGATGACAAATGGGAACCATGCTTTAAGTATGGAGTAACTTATAAAAACATCTCCAAAAAGAGAGGTCTCTTATGTTGACTCAGACACCCTAAATTCCAAGTGGATCTCTCTGTATTCCATTTCCCATCTGTAACATGGGAACAATGCAGACCCCAACTCACAGCCGTATTTAAGAACCCTAACAGAAAGCCCACAAAAAGAACAGTTATCTCTTCAGAACAACACAGTATATTCATAATACATTCATTCAAAAATGGGGGAGAGGCAGAGGAGAAGCAACAATATTATCACCAGCTGATCACCAAGCATTTTGCAAACTGAGCCAGAGGAAGCATTACTGATGTAAATGGAGAACTGGTTTAGAACTGTGAACTAGAGTTGAATATGTAGCTTTAATTTTAGAATTTGATCGGTTGTGTGCTTGATTTTACAAACATAAAAATATTTCTGAAATACAGATTTGTGGAAAACACTGCTGACATTTTATCGTGCTTCATCTTGTTCCCAAAATCCTTACTTACAAAACGAAGTTGGTGTACTCCAAGTTTAAGCGAGGCTGAGAAGTGGAAACACACCTTTCTTGCACTGGGTCACACCACCATGGTACCACAAACGCATTTGGGTTAAGCAGCTGTCATGTTTTGCTGCGTGTCTGCATATGACAGTGTAATGGAGGATTAAATCTGGCACAACGCAGCGCGTTATAAGTCAGCAGAAGTAACGCTGTCCCACCAAACGTCCCTCCACCCCCTCCCTCACCAGCTCACCCCTAGTCCTTGTGTCCCAGAAAGAGCCCTCTCCTCTCCAGCAGCCTCTCGGCTGGGACCACGACCACCTCCGAATACCCCTTCGGTAACAGAGCACCTGCCGCTGTCAAGAGCCACCAGGGCGGACCAGCCAGTGAGAATGACGGGGAAGTAGGGAAGCAGGGCCAGGAAGCGCGGCACCTGCTCAGCCTCGGAGCAAGGGCGCAGGCCGTGAGGCGAGCCGCGACACCAGCCGCCCCCTCACGGGAAAGGGGGTAAAGGGCTGCCCCCGCCATTTTGCGGCGGGCAGCGGTCCCGAGGGAGCGGCTCACCCCGCCATTTTAGGGGCAGCCCCACAGCTCTCTGTGGATGGGGGATGTGGCCTGGCTCTGGCCCGCCAGTCGCCAGGCTGGAACCGGCGAGACCGCGCCCTCCACCCCCTCTTAACTTAGCTATCAGGTGAAACTGGTCCGGCGTGCTGGGGAGACAGCAGTGGTCGGAGTGCGGTACAAGGATGGCGGGACGCTGCGGGTTGTGCCTAGTTGGTCTGTTGCTTGGTGTGCTGGCAGCCGCCGCTCCTTCAGGTGAGAGGGGAACGAGTGCGAGCTGCCGCTGACGGGTGCTAAAGCTCGTTGGCTGGCTGGGGTCAGCTGGGGATGGCCGAGCTCTGACAGGGCTCCATGGGTGCCGCATTGGTTGCTCGGTGTCCCTCGGCTGCTGGTCGGTGCAGGCGGGAGCGCTGCGCAGGGCACGGCTGAGCTCTCGGCGGGCAAGGCACAGGGCTGCGCCTTCCCGTAGGGCACGTTTCTGAAGCGCGGGGAGCCCGGAGCGAACTGGTCGGGGTTCTCCCGGAGCCGAAGAGGTCTGGAAGACGGGCTCCGGTGGCTGTGGAGCTGCTGGAACCCATGGGGAGGGTGCCCCGGCCTCCTCGCTGGGAGGGGGAAGCAGGTCGACGGGCAAAAGCAGTCGGGCTTGGCTTCCCGCCGCCCTTGGACTTGGGCGCACGGAGCGGACGGGAAGGGCTGCTGGACCGCAGGTGACCTGGCACGGGTGGGCTGGCTTCACACGCGTTGGTGCTGTATCTCACCTGGTTCTCGGCTACCAACCTACCTGAAAGCTGTCTCTAAGCATAAAAAAACCCTTGAAGACCTTGTTCTCATTTTTTTTCCCCCAACTCTGAAAAGTTAGGCTTTTTTAAAAAAATCTTAATTCTTACCTATGTTAGTTTATATTGCTGACATAAATGGACATAATTGAACATAAATGCTGTTTGGAAAGGAAAAAAGGTCATATTTCAGTACCTTAAAGTTCAAGTTTCACTACCTTTTAGAGTAAACATCATTGCTGTACTTATGGACTCCTTTGCACTGTGTCTTTCTGTATTTTTTCATCCTGCACTTATTTACACAATGAAAGTATATGCGTAAAGGTTGTGTAAATATTGAAGCCAAGCTTTATGGCAGGTCCTGTTTTCTCAACGAATAGATCCTAGGTAACTGCAGACTTAGTTGTTCAGAGCTGAGTTTCTGAAATTGAGCTGCCTCTTCATAGCCTGTTTGTCTGACCTGGGAGGGCAGGGGAGAGAAGTACTCCGCCTAAGAGTTTTAATTGAATGGTTTATCTTCTGGAGCAGAATGATCGCAACCGAACCAAGGGAGATACACTGTATGCCCGAGGCTTGTTATGGTTGTTTTCAAACAGGCTAATGCCATTACGGGGTTGTGGTGAATCCGGGCTGCAGACCCAAGAACCACGGTAATCTTAGCCTTTATGCTGTGTGGGTATTACTACCATGACCCAAGCTTGTTAATTTGGATGTTCTGTGCTGCTCTCACTTTTGTGTCTGCAGGGTAAGCATAATCCTTCGTTTTGGTATGCAGTGGGTTATAACTTCTGGACAAATGGCAAAGGTGTTGAAACCGTCTGTTGTGGGAGGAGAGTACTTTTTTTCCTTGCGATGCCAAGGAAGCATTTCCCGTTGGCAGATTAGCAAGTCAACTGCATTCTCTGTTTGTGAGTCACTCAGAGTGAAACTCGGCTTGGAAAAGGCTCAGTTGTTATGGAAAACTGCAAGTGCAGATAAAAGTAAGAAAAAGGTGTAGAAAATGCACATACCTTAACAAAGGATTGGTTGCTTTGTGAGGGAGTGTTAAATGCAAAGACAAACAGGACACTGAACTGTCTTCCTATATGGGTCCTGAGCGGGTTTACAGAAGTTGCCCCGTATCTGCAGTCAGAACTTTTGAGGCTCAAGTTACTTAAAGTTACTATAAAAATAAGACATTTCTGAAATCACCCGTTTAGCTTGACTAGGCATCAAAAATGGAATAAACCAAACCTTTATTCTGCCACTCTTGCAATACTAAGACCTGTCTTCGGTTCACATATCTGCCAATCGACTTTATTACAGCTCTTATGTATACAGTAATACTTCAGGGCTTTTTGGTGAGCAGAATAACAAAGGGACCATCCTTTGACACTGTTCATGGCTTGTTGTACAAAACCTGCTTACTCAAGAAGACTCTCCTTTATGCTCCAGTTGGATTTTTTTTT
>NDXB01015080.1:52887-67093 GCA_002631895.1 Agapornis roseicollis | reverse complement strand
CTTTTTTTTTTTTTTTTTTTTTTGTGGCCCAAATAATCCACAAATATTGATAAGGTTAAAAATAATTCTCCTACAGACAGGCAATTTCCATACAGTTTAGCTCAGTGGATGTCTGACTTTATGGAACATCCAAGTTCATGGACAGCATCTACTTTTGCAGTTTAACCTTTTAGTGTGGGAGGACTGTGTTAGGTCTGGAGGGATTCAGAACTGGGCCAGGTGAAAAAGCAGTCAGGAATGGCTGGCTTGCCAGTTTGTAAGTTCCTGTGGTGTCTAAAGAGGCAGAGCAAAATTGGAGTAACGGCTGTCTTAAGTTGGTTGTGTGAAGCAACTGTAGCTGTCAGCTTTACTACCTAACACTTTGAGTAGAAGCTGCAGAGATTGTCTGACCATCTTGCCCATGAATTGGAAGGAGATCACAGATAATGAACCCTGTTGCATCGTCATGTGCAAAGTTTGCTCAACTTTAACTTCAAATGTATTAACACATCTTTTTATCCCTAGAGATGACTTGTGTGCAGCCTTTGGCATTACATTCTGAGTTTCAGTTCTACTTGTTTGAGGGCAGCATACTCTTCTTTTACTGCATTCCTGATTTTCAGGACTTTCCTGATTTTTCAGTTTATCTAAGGAAACTTCTACTGCAGTTATGCAACAATACCCAGCAACTGGGTAATCTGGCACTACCATGTGAATGGATAATGGTGCCCTGAAACCAATTTCTATCGTAACTGTTTGGATGCTAGGAGCACCTCACAACTATTTTAACAAAGTATTTTTAATGTCATTAGTGATTTGGAAGAGCATTTTGGTTGCTAATAGAATCCTGGAATAGGGATATAGTTGGCTGTTGGGTAGTAAAGGGAAGAAACATTGTCATGTGTTTGAAAACTGTTCTTAATTTTTTGTTGATGAAACCTCTTTAATTCTTCAGAGTCAGTCATGATATCTAGTTTATTTCTTGTAAAGGATAAAAAGTCTGTACTTGGATAACAGCAACTTTTTTTTTTTTTCTTTTTTAATTGTTATTTTAGAGAGTAGTAGAACCAACAGTTCAAAAGGAAGAAGTTTTGCTGGCTGGCAAGTTCCAAATACAAATAATGGCTCTTCAGAGATATATGAAGTGGATGAATTTGCAGCAAAAGCCCTCACAGGAAAGCTGACTACAGTTTTTCTTCCCATTGTCTATATCATTGTCTTTATCATTGGTTTGCCAAGCAATGCCATGGCTCTGTGGGTCTTTTTTTTCCGAACAACGAAGAAACATCCTGCTGTGATTTATATGGTTAACTTGGCATTGGCAGACCTTCTGTTTGTTGTCTGGTTCCCACTGAAAATTGCATACCATATAAATGGCAATAATTGGCTCTTTGGTGAAACTCTTTGCAAAGTACTTGTTGGATTTTTCTATGGAAATATGTACTGCTCCATCCTCTTCATGACATGTCTCAGTGTGCAACGGTATTGGGTTGTAGTGAACCCCATAGTGCAGTCAAGAAAGAAATCTGAAATTGCCTTGGGCATCTCCCTTGCTATCTGGGTACTGATTTTGTTGGGCACCATCCCATTGTATCTTGTTAATCAGACAAGATATATTTCTAATCTTAACATTACTACCTGCCATGATGTGTTGCCTGAAAATGTTTTGGCTCATGATATGTTCAGTTATTTCCTCTCACTTGCAATTGGACTTTTCTTAATCCCAGCTGTCCTTACTGCTGTTGCTTACATACTAATGATTAAGACTCTGAATGCTTCCATCTCAGATGTAAGCACTGGCAAGAAAAGAAAAAGAGCAATCAAACTCATTATTGTTGTCCTGTCAATGTATCTCATCTGTTTTACACCTAGCAACGTGCTGCTTGTTGTGCACTATTTGCTCCTCAAAACCTACAACCAGAGCTATCTGTATGTGTCATACATAACTGCGCTGTGTCTTTCTACTTTGAACAGTTGTATTGATCCATTCATCTATTACTATATTTCAAAAGACTTCAGAGACAACCTTAAAAATGCTCTTCTCTGCCGAAGTGTGAGAACTACACGGAGGATGCAGGTGTCTCTCTCATCAGGAAGATATCCTAAGAAATCAAATTCTTATTCTTCAAACTCAAATGGGACCACTAAATCAACCTACTGAGTTTAATCCTTGAATAGTGAACTTTTATTACTACTGCTGAAAGGATGTAAGTGATAAGAGAGTTATTTTCTACAAGAGTCTGAAGAAACATCTCTGCTGTTTAATTGCATTGAAGCCTGGATTTGAGAACAGCTGCATACCCTGTGTAGAAACAGTAAGCAGATAAGGTCCCATGAGACTGGGGAAAAAAAAAATCGTTATGACATTTCAGATGCTTTGCAGAAATGCTGCTGACCTGAAAGTGAGCTGTGTTTGAAGACATTTTTGTTCAGTATCAAAGTTGTTAAGAAGCAAAATGTCACTGGAATGTTACGTAGTGGTGTCAGTATATTTCATTAACAGAGAAATCTGTTTTGTTTGGCTTTAACTGTAATGTATTACACAGCTGAAGAGATTGTATATGTAGGACTTTGCTCTGTGTACTTGCTTAATTTGGAACTGAGGAGAGAAAGAAAAGAGAATCTGTTTCACCATCTTGGTGTAGACTGCTTATTATTTTTGTATAAAATAATTTTATATTATTTTCCAAGTTACCTTGCTGTAAATAGTAACAAGGCAGAAGTCTGTAAGATTATCCTATCAAGTTGACAAGCTGAACTTGTTATCAGATAGCACTGAGATAAAATTTTAGTTGAGATTATCCGCTGTTACTTAATGCTTGCTGGCGTATGATCTTAAGTGAGGCTTTTTAACAACATTTTGATGAATAGGTGTTTGATTTTTATACAATATGCCTTGTATTTTTTAAGATACATAAATAAGATTTTTTTTTAATGTATGTAGATACAACACATTTGAGTTGGGTGCTTTCTTTTCTACTTTTACATGTTTTTCAAAATGCTGAGTAGTTCAACTTGCCTGGCTTCAGATCACAAATATAAGAGTGACAACAATAGGTGTAATATCTGAATGGGTTAGGTAAAAATTGCTTAATAATGTATTTCATTAGGGTGAAACTGTTCCCTGTTCCCTATTTTATAGGCAGATAACTAAAATCATATGGTTCAGAACTGGGGGGGAGTTTGTGGGGGGAACATTAACAAGATAGATAGCAAATTTAACCGCACTGGATTTCTGAAATACCTGAGGTTCTCTTCCCTCACCCACCACTTGTGAACACTCAAATATGGAATCACATTTACTTGTAATCTGAGAAGCTGATGGGTTTATGTTTGGTGGCAAGATTTAATTTTTTTTTATTATTATTATTTTTTGTTGTTGCTTTTTATTTTTTTCAAATTTGCAGTCAAATGTTTCATCAAGTTGCATGTTGAACTCATGTCTAAGTGATGTATCTGAGACATAGGCTGAGTCCCTGTTAACGTAATGGAAAAGCCCTCAGTCCAAAAAGTACTCTGAAACAACTCACATATAGATATAAAGTATTCAACACTTCTAATATGGAGTGTAAGGAAGGGGATAGATGAACTGTAGCAGGAATTAGAGAATCTTGTACAGCTTGAAGTCCATTATTTATGTAATAAATTATTATTTGTGCTAATCTGTTCCATCCTTTGTCTCATTCTTTGGTTTCCACATTCTTCCCCTACAACAGGACTTTTTTACCCCACACATAATTAAGAGACTTGTTTAGTGTGTTTGATCTGTCATCTCAAGGATTAATTAAGCTCTAGCTCACCTTTTAGCTGCTGCAGTGTTGTATACTAACTCTTAGTAGGTCCTCATCATGAAAGTAGGATGTTCTGTGGTGGTATTTCAGAGGTCCAAGCTAAAAGAGCAATTTACACTAACAGATACCTCATTGAGGAACAGAATTTACAGTTCCTTAGGTAATGTGAAACACAAATGTTTCTCTGGCATAAACAATTTGCTCTTCCCATCCCCTGACAAAAAATAAAAGGAAATAATTGCTTATCTTTTACTGAACTGAATCTGTAATGCAGCATCCTCACTGGAAAATTGTATGCAATGGGTCATAGTTCACAGGAAGGATTTGGGAAGAAGGGGGTTGCACCATCTTCACATAGTGCTGTCAACTCTTCCATCAACCATTGTGATAAATAAAATATGAAAATGTCCATATATTTTACCAGATGGCCTCTTGTGCTTCCTGCCATACATTGCAGAAGGGAACACGATGACACAAGGGCATCCAGTTCATGTGATTACAGCACTACCTGTGTTCTGCAAGGAGTCCAAGGTTACAGGTTGTGTGTTGTAAAGATGATGAATTGCCTCTGTGTGTGTATAATACCACAAAGATATTGCTCATGATTCATGCATGACAAATTACTGAAAAGTAATATTCTTAATGTAGCCAGTCTTTTGAAGGACAAGGTTTAATTTTTGTTGCCATTTAATCAGAAGTACACCACTTCTGATTAAGTAGATCAAAGTACACCAGTTCTGAGATACAAGTACATACAGCTTGTATCCATACTCTTACTTTTTGTTCTTCTTTTTCTGTCATTGGTGGGATTTGAGTTAGGGACCCTCAGTTACCACTTCGCCCTTCTAGCCTTCATCTGTGGATTGACAAAGCAGGTTGCAAGGAAGAATCTTTTGTCTCTTACCTACAGCAACAGCAGAAGTCTGCCAATGACATGCGTAAGAGTTAGACATTACTGCAGGGCTGTTGAAAGCTTTCTTGAGAAAAAGGTTTAATTAATAGAATGATTTATTTTAAAAGGAGCTTGCGCTATGTGTGACAAACTGGTGAATACTGTTAATGGAGCCCACAGTCATCTAAGTGAAGTTTACTTCCTCAAACCCTGCTCATTGGGAGCTTAAAATACCTTTCTATAATAGAGACTACTAATGTCCTTTTTGCCTTTCCTTTGCTGTTATAGTGATACCATCTGGTTTACTGTCTTTATGGGGAACAGGGAGGTGCATCTTCCTCTGCATCTAACTGGTGTTTAGTTAGGAGGGGAAGAAGAGAACTGGTACTCAAAAGTTTAATCAAGCATCCAATTGCTTGCATGATCCGTATTTTCTACACAAACGATGCTGCAAATGTGTCTTTGCTGCAACCTTAGTGCAATGAAGACTAACCTACAAAGACGAGGAATCTTTATAAAGAATTGCTTTGCTTTGTTCTTTCATTTGTTCTTAAAATGAGGATGAATTGTGGGAAATTTTCCCCATTTGTAGCTGCATTGCAAATGCTCATCCTGGATTTAGTATGGGTTAGTTTGCTCCAATTAACAGAGTAGGTAGACCGGGCTGGTAGTTCAATCTGAATCAATTCCTGAATTGACAATTATGTGTCTTTGCATCCAGGTAGTGATGGGGCAAGAACACGTAGCCCAGGAGGATGAAGCTGGCTGCTTAACCCTTTTTGGGACTGTGCCATCAGGCAGGATTGATTGGTATAAATGGTGTGAGCTTCAGCTAACAACAAATATATTCCTGAACAGTGTCAACTTTGCAATTCAAACAGCAAGAAATACAAAAACCTCTCCCCATTTTATGGCCCACTTAATGTTTGGGTGTTACAAAAATAATTGGTGCCACATCCAGGAAAGCACTTGGGAATTGGAAGTCAGTGTAATAATATACGTACACAATATCATGGTTTCACAAACAGCTGAAGCATGTGCTGCAGCTGAGAGATGGAGACTAATCTTTCCCCTAACCTGACTGCTTGATGACACCATTTCCTCATACTGTCACAGGCATGTGTGACCTTGGGGTGTATTGGATCAGTCCTGAGTTAAACTAGGAGGAGGGACAAAAGTTTACTTTTGAGTTGGAACTGTGTTTGGCTGGTTTGCTGGATGAACTCTTGGTCCAGCACAAGGAAGAGGGTCAGACTACATCTTTCATCACCACCAACAGCTTGCAATATGCAACTTCAAGGCACATTGAAGCATAGGAACTGGAAAGCTTCTGACTAATCTCATAAGCAGCAGAAAGCAAGTCTCCACCCATGATTGTAGGAATGGCTCTGCTGGCTCAGACCAAGAGGTACATCCACCTCAGCCAGGTTAATCTGCCTCTCACCTGTGCCTTTGGAGGTCAAGACAGCAAGTTGTGAAGGGACCTGTCAAAAAACGGTAGGACTGCTGCGCCAGATGCGCAGAAGATGTGGCCAGGGAAGTTTGATACTTTGCACCTGGTGAGTGCTGTGCTTTGTGACTGCTGAAATGTGCTCTGAAAGTCAGAAAAATGGAGAAAAATGAAGGCTGGAGGCTCATTGGCATCTCTGAGAAAAGTTGCTGCTGAGAAGAGCATGTGTAACAGCAACAAGTAGAAGTTACAGGTAAGTACCCAGGGAGGAGTAAAGTCAGTGCAGGCATATATCATATGCCCCACAGTACTCTTTCCAATGTCCAGCTATTTTCAGCACGAGAACTTCTTTAAGTCTGATTTGTCTGATCAAATCAGTAACATTTGTCTGACTGTGAAAATCAACCTCATTTATTTGCTTTGAACGCAATCCACTATCCTTATTTGGTAGCCCCTAGTTCTTAAAGGAGAAAAGTGTGTGAACAAGTCCCTGTCTTGGCCATCCACTTTCCCAATAGCCCCTAACATTGTTTGTTTGGGGTTTTTTCCCCCTGCTCCCAAGCATTGAGTTGATGTTTTCATGCCTGTAACTGCCTGTAATTGCATCTGTCTCCCAAGTGGTTACAGTTTTGCATCCCTGTTTTGCAAGCTTGACATAGTCCTGTATGTCAAGCTAGGATGTGTTTCCCTCATGCAACTCACTTTGCATTATTTATACTCAATTTATCCACCAGTTGATTGCTCATTCAGTCTTACAAGGTTCTTCTGCAATTTCTTGCAGCCTGCTTAAGTCATTACTGTCTTGACAAATTGTATCAGCAAAATTTGTTTCTTACTACTCAACCCTTTTCAGATCATTTATGAATATACAGAATGATACAGGTCTGGCATCACACTGGTGAGTAACTGGCATTGTGAAAATGACCATTTTTCTGCTGCCCTCTGTTTCTTTTTTTTTGTAATGAAAAGTTATTCTTCCATGAGAGGACCTTCCCCCTTACTCCATGGCTATGTAATTCTCTTTAAAAGCCTTTGATCAGGAATTTTGCCAAAAGCCTTTTGGAAATCTAGGTAGACTGGATCCACTGGGTCACCCTTATCTCCATATTCATCTGGCCTCTCCCAAGAACTCCATAAGGCTGTTAATCCCAGACCTCACAAAAGCTTGGTGGTGTTTCCCATAAAGGTCTAGAAGTTCCTTAGTGATGTCCCTTCTTACTCATCAATAATTGCTCAGTACAAATACCGGGCTCACAGGAGAGTACTTCTCTGAACACCTCAGAACCTTCTTTTAATTATTGATTACAGCATTTGCTCCCCATATTCAAGTATAATTTTGACAAGAAGTAACATACCATCTGGGCCCACCAAGTTCAGCATCTAATTTGTCTAACTGTGATGTGATGACTAAAGACATGTAGCACATGTCTTGACATGTAGGTGTTCTGGGAAGCAAGCAGCATAATTTCTACCTATCATAACACCCCTTTGGGACTCAAGTTTCGTTACAGATGTGTTAGATCTGTCATGGGCACTTTGAAGATAGTTAATGTACAACACCAAAGTTAAATTCATCATGGTCATGGTAGACATGGTTATTTTGATCAAAAAACAGACAGCAAAGTGTGTCTTGCCTACAATTTTTTTTTTAGGAGCAATGATCTTCTGTAGGCTTGCTGCTGAGCATTCTCCAGGCACTCTTTGCTAGCAGGATCAGTACAACAGGCTGACTACATAGTCAGCTGTCTGTCATCTAGGCCAAAGGAGATGGAGATGCTTCAGATAATGGAAAAAGGACTACTGATTGTGAAGGATACATTGAATGCTGTGCAGAGACATGCTGGCAACTCCCTTGGATCCATCAGGGCTCACTGATACAATGCTAGCTTTTATGATTCGGGATTTACAGTCATTGAAGTGTGTTTGCAACTGGTTTCCTTGGTGGTCCAGCCAGCATTTTGGTGATGCAGGGAAGGGGGAAAGGCATTATCTGTCTGTATATGGAGGTGGGTAGGTTCATAGCTGCGCTGGAGTTCATAAACCACCTGGGGTTGCTCATGTGGTGCAAAAACCAGAACAGAGCCAGCTCAAGGGTACCAAGGTCTTCCTAGAATTATCTCTTGACTAAATTGTGTCAGAGCCAAGCCTTGGTGTGTGCCCTTCAATACAGAGGCTGCATTCCCTAATGCAAAGATAGTTAAAATGTGTCCACTCCCATCTCTCTGGGTGCTATGCTTCCCTGTCATATACACTGCCAGCTGTTGTATGCTACATGCTACTTGTGTCACCTTAATGCTCATCTGGGTGTTGTGCTTTTGCTGCAGTACAGAGAGCACACGGAACAGAACTGGTGCTATCTCAGATCACCAGAGTCTTGTCAGCAAGAGCCCCAGTGTAGCTGTAACCCAGAGACTGCAACTTTGCAGGTAAAACTTACACCATCTGGTCTCTGTAGGATTATTACACTGGTTGTAAAGCACAGTCCTGTTGCTAAAGTTAGGTCTGTGTCTGGTGTGGTTTACCAATGCAGTCTGCTGGTAGCACAGTCATCATGTGGACTAAATCTTGTTCCTTTGTTTACTTTGAAGGTGTTATAATAAGCAGTAAGAAGCATTAATGAGCACTTGTGTAATGAAGCAAGACAACAAAGTGGGGAGGAGAAGAAAAGCCTGCATTTGATTAGTCTACGTTTGGGAGTTAAGAGAAATGCCCTAATAATAACTCTCAGCTCTATCAGCTGGTCACTTCCAGGTATTGCAGCTCCCATGGCATGTCAGTTAATGCAGACAGTTCTGTGAAGCAGTGGACAAGAGGATAATGTCTGTATTTTATAGCAGTTCTAAAAATCAATGTATAGTACTTAAGGTTGGCAGGATTTTAATTGCCAAATCTTGCATGCATCAAGTGACAAGTACTCTGACTGATAACGAGCATGAGCTGGTACAGGAATGGATGTCTCTGTTGCAGTTAAAATCAACATTTAGTTTGGTGACTGTACTTTGACTTCATGCCTCACCTCCAAGAAGCAAGCTGCTGGGAATTTAATGTTCAGCAGATTTCAGATTAAAACTATAGTGCAGTTTATTTGATTCTTTCTCCCCCCCTCTACCCTTATAGTACTTGCCAGCTTTCAGCTGCTGGGAGGAAGAAATGCATGGGTGTGATGCAGTGGGGAACACCATCAACATTCATGATTTCTCCTCATTGAGTCTGAATTCAAGATGGTATGTATGTACTCCGGCACTGTGGTTTAGCAGCTGGGTCTGTGCTTCCACTGGCTGAATGTCTGTGATGGAACTGCAGTGTCACATAATGCTGTGGACTATGGGCTGCAGAGAGGTACAGCCCATTTGCATGAGGCCTATGTCTGCATTTCTGATCACTTGGAAAAATGGAGTAATTTAACATGGGAAAACAAAGGATATGGGGCTTATTTGGAGAGGCTGCCCCACTGAATAAGAGGAAATGAAGGAAATAATTAACTTGTAGAACAGAAATTAAGCAAATAATACACAGTGGGTAGCAGGAGTTTCCTGCAAGTCCTGAAGAGTCTCCTGTGTCACGTATTTACAAAAGCCAGGGGAAAATTAAGCAAATACTTGATGAGTCAAAATGGCAGTGTGGGTTATGGCAGGAACATCATGCTCTGGTGCTTGCTGGATTTAGCTGGCAGTGACTCAGGATGTACTTCCAGTTTGACCCATCATGACCCCTTGACATTTCATCTTCAAATCCCAGTCAGGCAAACCCATCTGGCTTTCTTTGAGCAGATGAACTGAGACATGGTTCTTGGTGTAAAAATACCGAGGGGTAGCCCATAGCATTAATGTAGTATATGCTGGAGATAAGTGGTGCTGTATCTCATTCATCTGAAGTTGCCTGCTTTTGGTAAAAACAACTAATGCCTCTCCATTAAATTCAGGAGTACAACTGGAAACACTGGGGGTAGCTGCATTGTGGTGATGCGATATGTGTGCTGGGGTGGAGGGTGCTAGCACTGTGAAGAGTGATGTGATCATAAAATGCAATGCTGAAAGAAGATTACAGAACTGCTGTGTTACAATTTACCAAGACTGTGTTGTTTCTGTTAGGTTGCTTGCCTTCAAGCTCCCCATGTCACTGTGTATGGTTAAAGTGGTGGAGTCCTGAATACTATGGCAGCATCTGGTTAAGACAATCCCTAGTAAATGTCTGAGTTGCTGCCATACCCAGGGCAAGTAGCTGAAACCAAGGTGCTTCACTCAACTCCCAGTCTGCCAGTACGAGTATTTGGTTAGCAGGGCCAGTGATGAAGAGGAGAAAGGAGCTCTCTAAAAGCAATGGTTGGTAAACTGTTGGTCAGGGAGCTGTTTGTCTCTGAAGGTGCAGATGGCTTTGTTTGGGTTTGCTGCTAAAGGGTGTAGGGCTGGCTCCAACATCAGCAAAACTCAGCCCAGGGTGAGCTCTGCAGAACTGAATTCCACAGCAGGAACTGAGGAAGGGCTGGGGAATGTGACATGGCAGGAGAGACAGGGAAAAGAGGGTCCTTTCACAGCTACCCTCACTTCGCTGTTACAGCAGCATGTGGACAGGCAGATAGGGAAAGTCCTGGCTTTAGGACATAGGACATCATGGACTGGAGATACCTCTGTCAGAAGAGGGGAAATGGCAGTGCCTGACTTAGCTGCTAAGGTCACAGTTTCCTCTGCCATCAAATCAAGATAACAGTGCTTTAGGTAAGAGAGATGTCAGCAGCCCTGTTGTTCCAAGATGCTTCTGTCTTCCATTGGTGGTTTAAGTTTAAGCAATGTTTGGTAAGAATACCAACCCTAGAGTCCCTGCTGGTTGCAGGCACCCAAAGACACTGAACCACACCTGTCAGACATGAATAGGAAGAACAAGAGCTCCACAGGGTACTGTGGCCTGAGGACCATTCCGGGAGCTTGTGCACAGAGTAGGGTTACTGTATTGTGCATGTGGCATGTATCCTTTAACAGCTAATGAGCAGTTTACCTTAGCATGAACTCGTGGTGCCTTTCTGCTGAGTAGGTCTTCAAATTCCCTCTTAAAAGCAGAGTAAGCTCCTCACAATTGGTTTGTACTTGGGAGGGAGTCAAGCCACACATCACTGCTCTGGTATCTAACCATTCTATATGGAAAGAAAGACATCTATGGAGCGTAGTTCAGCATGTGTAAACCGGTAACCTTCCTCCTTCTTCCCGGAGCATCCACTTCACCACTTACATGAGAAGCCAAAGCTACTGCAATAGCCAGAAATGCAAGCATATCATTGGCCCTTGGTGTATCCATGGAGTAGAGCATCTACTGTGAAATCACATCCTCACTTTTCCATTCTAACCTCCAGGCTTCAGGAGACTTTGCAGTACAGGGAAGTGATGTCATCTCGTTTGACAAAGGCCACAGAGTGTGATGCAGCGGCATGGCTTCTCAGTAAAAGGGCAGAGATATATGTCACATACCAGCCAAGCTGTCTGCCCAAGCCCGGGAAGACTGGTGGCATTCAGAAGCTCACTGAGGACTCTGTTGCTCAGGTGGGAAAAGAATTTTGCATAGAAGTATGTTTTGTTTCATTTTCTGAAAAACTGAAAAAAGAGCTGATACTGTGATTAAAGGCTCCCTCTTCTGTTTCTAGCTGCTATTGCACATTTTCTTTAACAAAACACAACTATGAAAAGCTTAATCCAAGTCTGCTCTGCAAATAGTTTTGTAATTCCACATTTCAAAATAAGTGTATATATCTGATATAAGAAAAGGAGAAGGACTTAACAGATGATACTAAATATCCCTGCTAAGATTGGGATTAGAGAAGCAAATTGCTAAAAAGAGATACGGGGCTCCTGGAGAGTATCTTTTGAAGCAGGATATTGTCATGGTATCTTCCAGTCTCCCTAATTTTTTCTTGGATCTAAACTACTGTTAAAACTAAATCTTCCAAGCACAATCTTATCAGAACAAGAAAAGATGTTGCCACTTATCTCCTGTAATCCCCAGGTTTCTGAAATAGGATGCCATGCAGGAGTTTATTGGCAGCAATAACTGATTTTTTTGATTTTTTTTTTCATTATTTTTACAGCATCTGAGCCTACATGAACTTCACCATCATGAAAATGTTGATTCACCTGCAAGTGTCTACCTGTAACTTAATGCATGTTTCCCATGGTCATTGTAGCTACAAATAATTTTGTGCTAGTGAGGGTGGTGGTTGAGGCTGCCTGAAAGAGTGGACTGTCCTGGTTTCAGCTGGGATAGAGTGAATTAATTTTCTTCCTATTAGCTGGTGCAGTGCTGTGTTTCAGGTTTAGCCTGAGAGCAATGCTGGTAACACACCGATGTTTTAGCTATTGCTCAGTAGCACCTATCCTGATCAAGGACTTTTCAGTCTCATGCTCTGCCAGTAAGGAGGGGCACAAGAAGCTGGGAGGGAGCAGAGACCTGACCCAAACTAGCCAAAGGGATATTCCATACCACAACACATTATGCCCAGTATAGAAACTGGGGGAAGTAGTCTGGAAGGGACCAATTGCTGCTCAGATCAGGCTGGGTATCAGTCAGTCTGGGTATCCATCAGCAGTGGATGCAATTGTATTGTGCATCACTTGCATTTGTTGTTTGTTTTTCCATTCTCCTTTTAGTTTTATATTCTCTCCCCTTGTTATTTTCCTTATCATTATTATTTTTAGAAGTAGTGTTGTACTTTCTTTTAGTTATCAAATTGTTCTTATCTCAACTCACCAACTGAGAAGTAAGACATAAATACATTTCTTAAATAATGAATGCGTCTTCACCCTTTGAGCAAAGGCAGAGTCCCATTTGCACCAGCCTTTCATTTTCCTCTGTGAGGAATTGTAATACTCTTGCAAGATGCTGTAAGTGCACTTCTCTTTGGTGTCAAAGACAGGACTGAGGCTGGGATTCAGTTTTTGCATGAGCCAGGAAAGCAGCTGGAAGAGTTGTCCTGTCCTGTCAGTGAGGCAGTATCATTAGAGGAGATGGTGAGAGCATCTGCCTTTCATTTTGCTGCAAACTTCCCTTGACAGTGAACCAAGGAATGAAAAGTGGGGAATGCCTGGATTCAGTCCCCTGACAAAAAAAAAAGTAATCTAGGTACTTCATAGTATCATAATTTAGGAGCTTTTCATGGGTTAGCAACATCTGTCATTTTGGTTTTTGGAAAGTAATTGTTCATTTGCTCTGAGTGGCATAATTTTACTCAGATAATCCTTACAATAAAAGACATTAATACCTGTTATACTTGTTGTTTCAGTGACCACTAGAACACAAATATGTACATATAATTATTAAGGGTACCATAATTACAGGGCTGCAGAATTAAGGCATCAGTCACTATTGATACGATATTGGTTTCTGCCATAATTCTGCCACAGTATAACTCCAAGGAGTATTAACAGCCTCAGGTGTTTGAGATTCACAGAATCACAGAATCACTAGGTTGGAAGGGACCTCTAAGATCATCAAGTCCAACCCATGCCCTACACCTCCACTAAACCATGTCACCAAGTTCTATATCCAGTCTCTTTTTAAACACATCCAGGCATGGTGACTCCACCACCTCTCTGGGCAGACCGTTCCAATATTTTATGATTCTTTCTGTGAAAAACTTCTTCCTAATATCCAACCTGTACCTTTCTTGGCGCAGTTTGAGATTGTGTCCTCTCATTCTGTCCGTTGCTGCCGGGTGAAAGAGACCAACCCCCACCTGTCTACAACCTCCCCAGTGCAGAGGGTTTTTGTGGCCAAAACGCAGGACTCAGCACTTAGACTTCTTAAATTTCATCTTGTTGGCCTCTGCCCATCTCTCCAACCTATCCAGGTCTCTCTGCAGAGCCCTCCTTCCCGCCAAATGATCGACACAAGCTCCCAGCTTAGTGTCGTCTGCAAACTTACTGATGAAGGACTCCATACCCTCATCCATGTCATCAATAAAGATATTGAACAAACCCGGTCCCAGCACAGACCCCTGAGGGACACCACTGGTGACCGGCCGCCAGCTGGACGCAACACCATTCACCATCACTCTCTGGGCCCGGCCATCCAGCCAGTTCCTGACCCAGCAAAGAGTGCTCCTGTCCAAGC